>JAHHFK020003005.1:0-47183 GCA_024533555.2 Aedes koreicus
TATGTATAAATTAGATGATACCAATATCACTATACACCAACGTGGTCCTACGTGAACCTCGCGGTTACATCCTTGATATAACCCACCTCTATTTTTTTTTTTTTGTGAATTCATTTATTTGTACAGGCTCAATCGAATCAACTTTACAGAGCCAAGTTTTCATGTTTACATACATCAGTTATCTTAGAACTAAGATTAAGGGGGTAGAACCGATTACTCGCGGCTCACTATGGGCGATTTCCATACAAGCAGGCGGACGAAAATATTTTGATCATTTTTTTCTTGTTTTGTAGAGTTTTCTTTGGTTGATGTTATCAAAATATGTTTTTAATATTCTTTTTAACATTTCGGGATTAACTTTTCAAAAGGGCTTAACTTTCCATTGATTTAAAAAAAACTATAATATCTTGAAAACGGATGTGACTAAAACTCTAATTTCAAAGGATAAATCATGATAATAATATTTCAATCTTTCTAAGGGAACATCCACAAATTACGTGATATATTATGGGAGGGGGCTCAGAAATAGAAACGTACCATGTATTAGGTATGGCATAATATGCTACGAAATGATCAATATTATGCTACGTTATTTGTGGATGGTCCCAAACAGAGATATTGCCTTTTCACAGAAAACTTAGCTTGCATAGAATATTCAGAAAGAAGAAGAAGCAGCATCCGCAGCTGTTGCTTCCTTCAATGATTTGAATATTACCAAGCAAACTCGATGCATAGGTACAAGGTAATCGCTGAACAAAATAGCTGTGGTTGTCAGTGACGATTGTCAGTTTCGGGTATTTGAATCTGACGCCTGATGCAATTTTTTCTCTGAAACGGCAATAATAAGAATTGATTTTCGGTCCAACCATCAATAACGTAATTTATACTGCCTTCCCCTTGTATGATTTTTACGAATAAATCTGATAAACGTTTCATGACGCGTAAGAAAACACAAGATCCCTTTACCCGTCTGCCCCAGCAAAATTAATAGATGATTTGTATAGAACACGCAACAACAAAAAAATCATTATCTGCTTCAGTTTATTTGTTTACATACAAGAGAAATACATATATATTTTTACAAAGCGAATATACAATAACAACTCCAATATTTTTTTTGTCGATTTGCATTAATCTTACTATGTTTCTGTTTCATCACAAACAAAATCCTCATCAACTTCATCGACAGCTTTCATAAGTTCCTCCAACGCATCGCAGTTATCGGTGTCGGATGTTGAACGTGTTTCAGAATCTTCAAAAATCATAAAACTTTTCACGATATCTGGATAATCTAGAACATTTTTTTCTGTCGTCTTTTCTCCATCCAAAGTGAGCTGATGAATGGGTCTGATTCATTCATGGCACGAATGAAGACATCATGTAAGTTGTCCAGCCTTGAGCGCTTTCTAGCATGATGGGTTCGGTATTTCTTTAACTGTTTGTGCTGGCTTTCTGCTGCCTCTTCTGCTAATATACCAAGCGGCGCTGGAGAATGCATAATAATTTCTCTGGCATGAGCGAGTACTTTATGCACAGTTGCAGGAATTTTATACCAATCGTACAATTCCAGATAAAGTCGGTAGGTATCCTTGCAATACGAATCTATTTTTTCGGGGTTTATTGGTTCTTGACAGTTGATAGCAATTAAAATATTTCTAAACCTCACAATCAATTCTTCGTCGATGTTCAGAATTCTGCTTAAAAGCTGAGGATTTGCCAATGTTCGTCGACAAACGTTACCTGTAGTACTTGTACCTGCACCACCAGATCTTGGTTGATCTACTCTGACTCCAAAATGCTCATGAAGCTGTTTCGTTATCAGTTTTTTTCTTTGTTCGTATAATTCTTTAAATGGCTGTGAAAACTGCCATTTTTTTAAATCCATTCTATATGCAATATGCAAAAGGCATTCGAAAAATCGAATCCAAGCATGAAGCGGAGATATACCGTAATGTAGAGCATCTTCGTTTGTTAAAAATCCTTCTTCAAACTTTTCTTTACTGTTCATTACATTAGGCTTTGCTCCAAAGATTGGGCAATTTTGCATTGATGAACTTCCTGTAATATACGTGAGGACTTTTCCATCTATCATGCTAAGTACAAAATCAAAATCAACAAGAATTATTTTGTCATTTAAAAGCTCGACCTTCACTGGCGTCAATTCATTCATTTCTTTTTCAATGTCATTTTTTGTGGCAAGAATTACCTCCTTACTCTCTTTGATAAATTCAAGGATGATGGGCCTACAAAATCGAATACTTTGAGGCATAGCATTGAACCACATAATCATTTTTCGATCATTATGCATGAATAACTGAATTGGAGTAAGTGTTGATGAAAATACATCAGAATCATTCTGACATCCTTCTGGCAGCTTCTGGTGGTACTGAGAATACCCGGTTGAGCCATCCATACCCCAACTACATAATAGAATTAGTTCAGCACTATCCAGCTCGTTAGAATCCATGTACTCGTTCAGCTCTGCGTCGATTATTTTCACGATTTGATGCACTGTATTGTCCAGAAGCGCCTGCAGTTTTACTCTAATTTTTGAAGCGGTTGCTTCGATGAACTCGTTGGGAGGTGCGCATTTCTTTTTTACTTCCCCGATGACGCCGTAAGGTGGAAATTGTGACGGTGATTCGCTGTGTATTAGTTCGTATTGGAATCGACTAAATCCAGCTTCGATGAAAAAAACTAAAAGCTTCCTCGGGTGACATCATTCCACGTTGATCAGTTAATTGCGACAACATTTTTCTAGAATCTCCTCGATTTCTTAAAATAAGGCCGATGACTTTAACTAAATTTATCTCTTTCCTATTGTAAGCTGTCCTTCTCGCCATTACTAGAGCCTTTTCGATGCTGTCTACTTTGGGATCTTTCGTTGTCAATGACACGTCGTTTTCCTCTTTTGCTCAGATCAGCAAAAGGTTTTGAGGGTCTCCCACGCTTTGCAGATGACGCCGAGGTTGAAGGAGCATCTTGTTCTTGTTCGATGAACTCCGCAATGCCGAAGTCTCCATTTATCCAATCCCGAGAATATGCCTCGAATCTTTCCTGTTTTCGTTGAGCTTCATTCCACTTTAGCTTGTATTTACAAGCGGTCCTATAGAGTTTATCCTGGAGACGTTCACGTTTTTCCTCCGATATAGGATAGTTTTCACAAATAAATTTAAAAGCTCTTTCAACATTCGCATTATGCGTCAATTTAGAATCAAACAACGAAATTATAACTCTATTATCCATTTTTACACATGCACTCAACCGTAGTTTCTGGGATTTCAAATAATACACTGTCAGTATAAATACCACTCCTGGTAATAAATCGTACTCTAGGTACTTACCATGAGCCTCAAACATTCAGTACCTAAGCGAGTCCATGGCAGCAAGGTCCACATACACGTAAGTACGAATTAACGAATTTACGAAAATTAATAAAGCAACACCAGCAAAAATTCAGGAAACACATTATTCAAAAACAAGACAAAATAACAAAAAGAACGTAAACTTTAAACTTACATTGGAAAACATGTTAACATGAAGAAGCCCTTGTATGCGATGATAATAATACCGGTTTTATTATTTATAACCAATTATAGCAGAAACTGTTTTAAACATATTTTTAATAATTTTAAATTTAAAAAAGGTTCAGCCCTTTTCAAAAAATGGTCGAAATTTTCTGTAAAGTGTTAATTTATAACTTATTTTGGTTAAACCATCGCCAGAAATTACCAAAATCGCCCAAAAAAGTAAATACGTTTCCATCAACCTATAATAATGGAATTGCACCAAAGTGGTCATATTTTTAAACCGCCTGATTTCAAAATGGCGCAAGTTTGCGCAGAGTTTTCCTTCGTAATTTGTTATTATACATCCCACACTTGATTCAGAGCTGCTGGTTTATGCGGGGATATGCGGGGAAAAAAAAGTTGCTGATCAACAAAGTTGAAATTTCTAATTTTTTAATGTTTTTTCTTCTCTTAAAGATTTTTTTGATTTTATTTCTGAATGACAACCTATTGTATTATTATTTTTTAAAGCTAGTTTTGTTACCTTTTCAATCCTGTATAGTGAGCTAGGGGTTATCTCATAAAAACAGGTAAACATTTAACTTGAGATAAAGCGTATTTTTTCGGCAAAAAGTACGTTTTTTCGCTAACTTACAACTTTGACATCTAATATCTCAGGAATGAAAAGTGCTAGACGCTTGAAACTTTGAAGTTTTCTTAATTTATATGTTTACTTTTGATAAAAAAATTGAAAAAAAAGTTTTGGTGAAGGTCACTTTTCCGATTTTCGTCCGCCTGATATCTTATAGTGGCGGCTGTCTCGAGGTTAATAGGAATTACAATTTTATGGATGGGAAAATTGCGGTGGAAATTTTAAACAAAGCATGAGGAACAATGGTTTTCTTATATCTAGAATTTCAAATTACAATTTTTTAATTGAACGTTTTCAATTAAAAAAAAAATTTCACTCACTCACACACACACACACAACACTCACACGCAGATGCACACAATACTCAAAAATTTAACCTAAACAAGTAAGTTAATCAAACTACAATCTAAGGCTAATGTTAGTCAAAAACACATAAATGAGTTTCATAAACTCAAGATCGCGTGCAGCCAAAACCTCTATATTTTTATAACTAAGCATTTTTATCTAAAAAACAAAAAATGCCAGAACTTAGTTGCGCACCTATTTAATACATCAAAGGAACAATTAATGTCAACGTCTACCGTAAAGACGTCAACGTCTACCGTAAAAACTGCTTCCACTGTATAAGAAACAGAGTGTCGCCATTTTGTTTTGACCAGATTTGGCATCAGTACCCTACGCTAGATCAACGAATAAATGTTTCCTAGAACATGAACTTGATTTGAGAAGAATGTCAATCCACCTAATTGTCCACAGCTTCGTCCTTTTGAACGATACTGGGCTATCGTCAAACGTTTCTTCAAAAGGGATGATTTTTTTATAAGGCTCTTCACAATTACTTGAAATAAATTGCCAAACGGTTTATTTCTTCAATTTTCAATCGATCCATATTTTTGACTATAACTATAACTATTTTCGATACAGTCCTTAAGTTCACATCTATTAAAAATCCTGAAATAAAACTATCACCAACAGAAATTGGCAAGATGATTAACGATTTTTATATATTTTTTAAAGTACAATGATTATACAAAGCATTCACCTAGCAAAACTCCACACCCGCTTTGATCTTTTCACAGATCTCACCTGAAAATAAAAATAAAGAAGGCAATCAGAAAAAAGGTACGAATAGGCCACAAATCATTCAAACCCGTCATACTTGGATTGAACATCCCATCTGGGCATCGACGTTCAAACAATTGAATGGCGCACATTTCGACGTCCATTGCGTAGGAGTTACACACATCCATGACACCGGTAGTCTTTGCGGCACACTCTTCGTACGCGGCGAGCAAAATTTGCCGTGCTTCCTCGTTCAGCGGCTGAAGATATTCCGTGATCATGTCATGTTTGAGCGTTGTTCCATCTCCACTGACGATTCCTAGGGCTTTGAAATAGCACTCGAATAGGCACTGTCGGAGAGAAAGCACACAGCGTGATTTATAAATAGATTAAAGAACACTAGACATTGACCATTTGTGAGGGCCGTTCACAAGGGCCTTAAAATGACCAACGAATTCAGCCATCCCCGAATGTGGACCGCAATTTTTTCAATGCCTTGAACCAATCTGACTGATTTCTTGTTAGAAACAAACATAAATGCAGCTACTTTTGATTTGACGTCTACCGTCCTTATTCGGGGGACTGCTGTTAATCCACGCTCGCTACAGCTTAAACTCGATTTGCGCTAGTGGTTATTTTTTTACGATATTCAGAATGAAACGATTCCTCGTGAACAACGCTTTTAAAATTTTCCAAGGATGAGGTACCGCAACGAAATCATGCTGGTCTCCTTCGGCTTTCTTCTCTGCTTGAGATTGACATTCGCTCATGGGTTCCCTGGGGAAAGGAGGTACATAGCTACAGCATTTTTGGATTTCAGCTTTCTGGTGGGGTGATGATCAATAGTTAATACATTTTGATTGTTTTTCATCAAAGACAACATATCAACTTTTTTTTGTAATAATCGTGTTACATTTCTTAATTTATAACAGAAAGGGTAAAACCATATTTATTTCAAAGTTGGTATGTTGTCTTGTATTTAATATTGGAAATATGAACGTTACATGCTCATCGAACTCAATGCAATCCTCAGCTAAACCGTTCTGAATTTAGAAAACACAGGATATTAAATATAAATATCTTCTGATAAAAACCTATTCACTCACTTGAAGCAAAGCTAACGAAACAACAGTCAATATCCACAACATTTTCGAGACCGCAATTCTCCGGTTTGTCGGAGAATATGGCACTGTCGGTATTTATATGCGAAGCTAATTATCATGCTCCATTTTAATCATACGATTGTCCATACCTCACTTTAACGAATAAATGATGGATCTGTTGATAAATGTATAATGATGTGTTTACCTCGATTGAATTGAGGCTACAGGGTGTCCACGGTAAAGTATCATCATATACAAATTGCTCCAACTTTTGAACCTCCGGGTTCAATATATTAATATTTGACAAATTCCCCGAAGTAATACCGAAAGATGTTTCCGGGGAGGGCACGGGCTTAATGCACGGGTGGGTTTTTAGTCATCCCCACACCCTGAGTTCTTGAGGTGTCTGTTGGTGGTAGCAGGCGGTAACTAGGTATCATTTTCCTAGCGCCAATGAAAAACCACCAATTGGCACTTTCTTCGATTCCTAACACTCCAGGTGGCGAAAAAGTGACCGATCGCCTAACCCCATGGTTGCTAAAAAAAAGGAGTGTCATCCGGCACATTAGAATCAGAGCCCGTGAGTTCCTAATTACGGCATACTGGTCTCAGCATCGAATAATAGATACGGCATCGATCAACGGATTGGGCTTAATGCGCAGGGCTGGTAGTCGGGCTATTCTGCTTCCTCAGTACGGAAGAGTGACATCATTCAAAAAAAGGCAAGTGGGCTAATGATGCGATTCCCCGTCCCGGTAAAAATTTGGCAGGCCTCCGGGTACGTTCGAAACCCGTCATTAAACGGGTGGGTAGTAAGCTAGAATGTAACATGCCTGAATTACGCCGATCCGGCTCTGAACACTGTCCCTATGAAGGACCGTGTCAACCCTAGCATGGCCTCACTTCTTCAAAGATAACCATGCGATCGCGATAGGCGACTATATACAACGTGTGAAGATAGCGGACCGGAGGGAGGATCCAACAAAATGGGGGACAACGGAGTAAAATATAAAAAAAGACGAAAAAGAAAAGGAAAACAAAAACAAAGTACAAAGTACAAAACGGCAGACAACAAAGACGGAGGTGCGATAGTGTTCGCAAGAAGCGAAAAGCTACAGAGGTCAACAGTGCCGAATTCGAAGGCCACCGCGAGTACCAGCAGTAGCAAGACCCAGGGGTTCCTGACCCAGATGTTCATTCCGAAACATCGCAGGGGATTTGAGGGGACAGTGTTGGGAAGAAAAACATGATGGAGGTAGTCAAAAACTATGAGCGACGTTCTGATTGTGGAGATGAAAGGTGAAACGACGTACGCTGAACTCAACCGAAAAGTTAGAGCTGATCGGGAATTGAAAGAACTAGGGCAGAATGTGATGAAAACAAGGCGCACCCAGAAAGCTGAGATGCTTTTTGAGCTGACGAAAGATCCTGCCGTCAAGAGTACAGCCTTCAAGACGCTCGTTGAAAAGTCTCTTGGTGAGGAGGCGATAGTATGCGCTTTATCCCAGAAGACAGTGATCGAGTGCAGAGATCACAACAGAAGCTGAGGAGCTGAGGACGGTGCTGATGGAACAGTGCGATCTGACTGAGGAACGCGTACGCTGGCACACAGACGGCGGCGATACGTCTGTCGACAGCTGCAGCCAACAAACTGTTGGAGTCTGGTCGAATAAATGTTGGGTTGCCAGTGTGCACACTGAGAAATCTTCTCTCGACTTGCAAAGCAATTGGAGAGATGCTTTAAGTGCATGGGTTTTGGTCACCAGGCGAGGAACAGCAAAGGCCCTTACAGGTCCGATGTGTGCAGGAAATGTTGGGAGAAGGGTCAAGTGGCATGCTTTGGTGATATTTCCAAATTTCAAACATTATAATTAGTTACGTGCTTCGTGCAACAGCAAATAACATGATTAGTTTAAATGTACAATTTTTAGTTTGCTTTTCGTCCACAGCTACCTCCTACCTCGTTCTTTTGAATTTCTGTTTATAATTTAATTATCTATTTAATTCCACTCATAACTATTTGTCGTGCACTACAATTTTTCCTATCGGTTCTACTAGGTCTGTCGGTACTATGTCGTATGTTGAATGTTCTCGTAACTGCTCTTGGGATGCGCGAATGAGTTTGGGCACCACTGTACCGTTCACCCTATACGTATTCCCGAGTGTTACGAGTACAATTTCATTTCAATAATGTTGCTTATGCAATCTAACTCTCGGGCTACTTACAGTCTTCTGTGTTGTGATCGTCTAACCGTATTTCACCTAACACAGTATCTTAATTTTCGACGATTTTCTGCTCTTTTTATCACTAATAACGTTGCTTCGACAGCTCGAAAAACATTTTTCCCGAGCGCCATCTACGACGTTTAACGTCACTTTTGCGTTAAGTGGATTTCTCCATACAAATCACCGTTGGTTTTGGTTTTCTCCTCGTATGTCTCACGTATGTCCTTCTATCTCTCTCTCTCTCTCTCTCTCTATCTCTCTCTCTCTTTTTTTTCTCTCTCTCTCTCTCGCTCCAGTGTTTTCAGAATAGGTGCGTTGCCTTTGGGTAAGCTGTTCAACTTCTCGTAGAATTTCCATGGCACGGTACAGTTCCGCAATTGCTTCGTGGTTTTACGTGTTTTCCTTCGAAGAATAGAGCTTTGCTTGTTCCGTACCAGTCTACACCGTTCCACATTCACTCTCGTACGATTTTGCAGCGTTCTTGCTCGTGCTGCATTCTCCTCCTCTACTAAAGGGTGATACGGTCAAAATTTGGTCAAGGGAAAACGCGTGTAAATCGGTGAAATCGTTTATTTAAAAAATCAAATTAAATTTCTTTTTCAAGTTCAATTAGTATAAAATTCAGGAAAAATATTCAGTTAGGCTTCCGCTTTTCCAAATCCGAATTGCCGGGCCTTACGCTTGACCCCTGCCATCAGATTTTGTACAGCCACCTTGTCCACCTTCTTCGCCGCAGAAAGCCAGTTTGCCTTGAACTGCTGCTCGTCCTTAGCAGTTTTTTTGGTCTTCTTTAGGTTCCGCTTGACAATAGCCCAGTATTTCTCAATTGGGCGGAGCTCTGGCGTGTTGGGAGGGTTCTTGTCCTTGGGAACCACCTGCACGTTGTTGGTGGCGTACCACTCCATGGCCTTTTTACCGTAATGGCAAGATGCCAAATCCGGCCAAAACAGTACGGAACAACCGTGTTTCTTCAGGAAAGGCAGCAGACGTTTATTCAAACACACTTTCACGTAAATTTCTTGGTTGACAGTCCCGGAAGCTATGAAAATGCTGCATTTCAAGCCACAGGTACAGATGGCTTGCCAAACCAGATATTTCTTTGCGAACTTTGACAGTTTCGTGTGCTTGAAAATATCTGCTACCTTTCCCCTTCCTTTTGCCGTATAAAACTCCTGTCCCGGAAGCTGCTTGTAGTCGGCTTTGACGTAGGTTTCGTCGTCCATTACCACGCAGTCAAACTTCGTCAGCATCGTCGTGTACAGCCTCCGGGATCGCGCTTTGGCCGGCGTATTTTGTTTATTATCGCGATTTGGAGTCACTACCTTCTTGTAAGTCGATAGTCCGGTTCGTTTTTTGGCTCGATGCACGGTTGTAGACGATACACCCAGCTTATTTGCGGCATCTCGGAGAGATAGGTTAGGGTTTCGCTTGAAACTACCGGCAACTCTCTTTGTCGTCTCAGCGGCTTCCGGTTTTCGATTTCCCCCCGATCCAGACTTCCTGGCTGTCGACAAACGTTCCCCAAACACTTTAATTACATTTGTAACGGTTGATTTGGCAACTTTTAGCGATTTTGCCAACTTTGCGTGCTAGTAGCTCGGATTTTCGCGATGCGCGAGCAAAATTTTGATACGCTGCTCTTCTTGCTTGGACGGCATTTTGACAACTGAAGAGTGAATTCCAAAATCAAAATAGGAGCAACATTCTACACACACACACCTTCAAAATGAGGGGTGTTCAGGTTTTTTAAATGCAAAATTGAAAGAAATACGTCAAGTTGATATTGACCAAATTTTGACCGTATCGCCCTTTAACTGCTTGTATTCGCCGTCAAACCATGTTTTGTCTCGGTTCAGCCATACCAAGTGCCACTATTACGGTGCTACCAATGGCGGCTCGAATAACTCTCCAGCTATCTTCAAGAGTAGCTGCGCCAAGCTGCATTGATTGGAAGCCATCTTTTTCATCTTTCCAATACCTTCTGTCCTGACCAGTAAAGTTCCTACAGTGCTTCGACTTCGAAGTTTCATGGTTGAAGCTCGTCGTAGTTCATCGCAACCAGGGAAGCAGAAATATTGGCAGTTCCATGTTTGCTGATTGTTACGGTTCATATTTAGATTATTTAATTTTTAAGGGCGGCTTCTTGAGCCAGCCCCAACTCCCTGTCCCTGCAGGAGGACCATCGTACACACCAGTGTTTAGAATGCCACGCTGCCACGAGGACAATGATCAGCCGTCCCTAACATGAAGAACAGACGCTGTTTTGAGCCGCCCCTGACATGGAGAACAGACGATCAGATAGACTGCATCCTTCTAAGAGGGTAACCACCCTTCCTTGTCATCATATGACCAAGGTCCCACCGTGGTTGGTTACCCGATTATTCCTTTGGTTACCCATACCCTAGTCGGCACCACGGGGAGGTAGGGATAGGAGTTACTGGACAAAAGCCTAGGGATCACCGTAGGATCTATTTTAAACCTGCAGCTAAACGAAGTACCAATGGTACAATGAGAAGTTCTGCTTCACCTCTCAAACCGAAATCTGATGTGCCAAGGTAAACATTGAATGAACATAGCATGAGCTTCGTCGCCTTTCAATTGTATGCATGTTCATCACTGCTCGCTTGTACCATTTATTGATTCGTTCGTTGGCTTCTGTTGGTGATTCATTTTCGTTTCCTGATTCGATTGAGTGGTAGTGCTCAAAGCTTCCGATCGGATCACTTGGTGATTGGAAGCCGTTTTGCTCGGGAAAAGGTGATCGGAAGCCGAAAAGCACAGTGTAGCAACTACACTGCGGGAGAAACAGAAAATATGTAGCAACTAAAGGCCAAATGTTAATATTAAGTGACATGTGTGCCTTTAGGCCAGTATTTTCTGCTTTTGGTAAATACTGATGATGACACAGGTTACTTTGGTAATGGTACGGATGCAGTGGATTCCCTATCTGTTACAGAAGATTTTTCACAAGTCACAAAACAAAATTTTATGCATTCTTGTTGAAATAAAAAAAAAGCGAATGTTTGTTCAACGAACGATAATCGACTATATGGATAATAAACCTTCTTCAATTGAAATCTCGATAAAGAATTTTCTTGCATGTTTTTTTTTTTCTTTATTTTACGTTTATTTTCGTTTTTTTCTTCTTTTATTTTACGTCGGCCTATTTCCTCACATGGTGACAATCACCGACGCCAGGAAGACGACTCCACCACCTGGACCCTACCTAACGACTCATGAATATGAGCCGGGACCAACGGCTTCACTTCCCTTCCGAAGGAAGACGTGACCAGATTTTTTCGCCTCAGAAAAACCACCGACGTCGACTGGGATTGAACCCAGACCCACTGGAGTGCCAAGTAGCAGTCACGCTAACCACTACACCACCGACGCCGGCTTTTTTGCATGTTATATGATATAAAATTCATAGGGTCAGCATAACACATTGTGTCAATAGTCTTGAAAAAAAATGTAATGACTTATCGGATACGTGTGACAGGAAAATTAAAAAAAAAATCTAATTGAGTAGGCTTATTTTTCGCAGACGGTACATACTTAACAAAACTTCCAAGACTGTCATTCGAACTAAAAGACAATGAATGATTCTGTTCAAATGAATGTTATCATCTCTCGTCTCCGAACATTATCATCTGGCGATCCTACTCGGTCGTTTTTCCATAGCCACTCAATCAACGAAGTGTGAATCACAACAAGGCAGAGCTGTTGTCTATTCGACTTGCGTGATGGAATGAAGTAATCTACAAAACGTCTAATCTTATTCACTCACTGAGTTCCTGCGTATGATGCCTTTACCAATACATTTATCGATGTGGTTGTTTCAAGCACGGATAACATTAAATAATTTTCGACGATTTTTTCGGCAGTCACCAAGCTTGATTCACACCTAAACTTCAAAACATTAAAACTAGTGTCTGCTGGTTTGCTTGTACTCTGAGAAAAATTTCATCGTTGTACCGACAATTAAATCATGGTCAGGATGACTATCGCATATAATGGTTTCAATAACCATGAAAATGGTCGAATTCACCACGTTCATGGCATTTTTGACTATGATCATGGTAACAAGGACTATTTCGACATTATGGAAAATGTTGCATCAACTATTTTTAATGGTAGTTTTGACCATGATCATAGTCGGTTCAAAATCACTATACTGCAATAGTCATCCTAACCCCCAATAATGGTAAAATTGACCATCAAATTCCTCTCTGTGTAGGTACATTTCTCAGCTCAAGAATGCGGTTTATCAATTTGGCCACAGCAGCCGCTAGATAGATAGCTTATTGAAGCATAAGTAAAAATAAATTCGGTAAACTAATTCAAGAGGCACTCAGTGGTATTAGATACATTCTTCAACTCCTGGAAAATTCTAAATCGTAAAAAACGAATGATTTAAATGATCGAATAGCACGGAGCTTACACTGCTTTTCTTACGCTCAATTGGAAAATGCGCTTGTTCTTCGTACACTCAGGAAAATAAATTCAAAAATCTGACTTATGAATGGATTTTGTTTAACATGACGTTGTTCTTGTACGCCTGTAAGCTTTGCTTTTTAAAGTGTTAATATGAAGGATGTTTCGATCAAAATTTGGTCGACTTAAACTTGATGCATTTCCTTTCATCGTGCATTAAAAATTTTTGCACACCCCTCATTTTGAAGATGTGTACGTGTAGCAACATGCCTCTATTTTGATTTTGAGATTAGCTCTTCAGTTATCAAAATTTCGTCGAAGGAAGAGAAGCAACGTATCAATATTTTTGCACGTGCATGGCGAAAATCCAAACTACTCTCACGCCAAGTTGGCGAAATTGTTGAATGTGGCTAAGTCAAATGTAACCAACGTATTAAAAGTGTTCGGTGAACTTTTTCGACAGCCAGGAAAGCTGGATCGGGAGGAAATCGAAAGCCGGAGGCAACAGCGACGACAAAAAGAGTTGCCCGCTGTTTCGAGCGGAACCCCAACCTCTCCGTTCGAGATGTCGCAAAGAAGCTGGGAGTGGCGCCTTCAACCGTGGATAGAGTTAAAAAACGAGCTGGACTATCGACTTACAAGAAAGTGGTGACTCCAAATCGCGACGATAAACAAAACACGTCGGCCAAAGCACGATCGCGAAAGTTGTACACGACGATGCTGACGAAGTTTGATTGCGTGGTACAGGACGATGAAACTTACGTCAAGGCAGACTTTAAACAACTTACTGAGAGGAATTTTCTACGGCAACCGGACGGGGAAAGGTGGCAGATATTTGCAAGCACATTAAACTGTCAAAGTTCGCGAAGAAATATCTGGTGTGGCAGGTCATCTGTACTTGTGGCTTGAAGAGCAACGTTTACATTGCGACCGGAACCGTCAACCAGGAAATTTATCTGTGCGAGTGCCTACAAAAACATCTACTGCCTTTCCTAAAGCGACACAACTGTTCCGTTCTGTTTTGGCCGGATTTGGCATCTTGCCATTACGGAAAAAAGGCCATGGAGTGGTATGCTGCCAACAACGTTCAAGTGGTGCCCATGGACAAGAACCCCCCCCCCAACATGCCAGAGCTCCTCCCAATCGAACAATACAAGAATTTGACTTATTAATTAAAACTTTGATCGACTCACACAGATTACTGGTTGACCAAATTTTGATCCGAATACCCTGTATCATCTTATTTACACACATCAACATATATGGTTGGTAGATATTAAAATGTTCTTATTATTTGGGCTTCAAATGGTGAGTTGACAACTTGGAAGGAGGGTGCGAACTTGGTAGGAGTGTGCGGACCTCCCGTCCTCACAAGTTCCTACCTCACGCCTCCACGCCTCATATGATCACAAAAGACTGCCAGCTGAAACATGAAGACGCTGGTTGGCGTAGCCTGGGCAATGTTGTCAATCTGACAATAGCGAAGTGAGGGGGTGCGACCTATTAATCATATAATAAAATTTTCCATTCTCATATCAATTATTAATTTCAGCACGCTTTGGAATCATTTTTGCGTTCAAAAACCATTTATCTCAAGAGCCTGGGGCAACATGACATGGATGAAAAGCTCAATTTGTTTTTCAGCATTTTAGCATAACAGTTACTTTGAAATTGCACTTCTGAATTTCAACTACTAAATTCATAAAATACTGGCCTGCGCTTATAAGCAGTATACGATTCTATTTAAATATTTTATTTAGTGGTATTATGATAAGATAAGCCATTTATTTCAGAAATCATCAACCAGGGCTCTTCGATCGTTCCAATTTCTGTCTTTGAAATGTAACTAGGACAATATAAACAAAATTTTCAACAACATGTCTTATAAAAAAAAACTTTCATTGATATTTGGAATGATCTATTTGTTTTCAGTTTTTCCAGGACTAGTAGGATATTAATACTCATCTAATTTTAATTTTTTTTCAGTAACAATCCAGTGGACGTTAGATATTTAAACTTGTGCAAATTTTCTGTGGCTCATCGACCCAATTCGTGTGTTTCTTCGACGGATGACTGTGTATGTTCGTGACTTCGCAGTGTTATGGAAATGGTGGTCTGCTTGCTTCTCATAAATGGTGTACAGGATCCAGCAAAAACCAGCTAAGTATTACATTTAAGATGTACATAGATGATCCAGCCTACCTGGGCTGTACAACATATGGAATTGAAGGTCTGAATATATTGATGCAGTTCAGGCCCAACTTTTTTGTTTTATTTTACTTGGCAAGCTTCGCCTCTGTCTTACTCTCATATACCGCATTGACGTCGTACCGTTTGAAGTTTTCAATCGTAGTGCAGAAAGTGTTTTAAATGTATATTATCCATTTCAGATTTTTGATTTATTCATCAAAAATCTGCAATTATTGGTTTCACGTGAATAGCCAATCCACATTGGACCCATTGATCTCAGATCTGATGTTCAAACTCACGGTTTATTGAACAGATGCAGCTTCGAACGGAGATAATGGAAATCAGCTTCTGTCCGGTCAGCTAAATTTCTCCTGACAAATCATCACCAATTATCCAAATTGGTTTCCATGCAGTGTTGAAAAATTCCTTGTCTTCCCAATAAAAAGCCACGATTACTCTTCGTGAGTGGCTCCAACAGCATCCTTACAGTTGCCTTAAAGACTGCCCCAGATAGTATGGGCGCAGCCAGTTTTCAGTAAGAATTAATTACACAAGTATTGGAAATTAAATTTTTATTAGATATACTTTCAACATTTGATTAACACATCTGGATAGTGTTCTCAATATTTGCAATCTAGCGATTGTATGCTAGCTGGCGTTCTTCATAAAATTCAGCACAAACTTTTTAGCGACAAGTTTTAACACTTTTTTACTATCTTTTTCAAAGTGTTGAATGGTATCTGCTGTCGAGACATGTTTCCTAAGATGTGCCTTCGTCAAAAATCTTCAACAGGTCGAATTTTCGAGCAATTCATGTCCTTTGGACAGACATACCACACACTAACAATTTTCAATTTCCATGCCCCAAGTCGTGGATACGCCAAATTTCTAGGAAACCCGGGAACACAAATAATGTCTATAAGAAACCCTAAGATGATATCAATAATCAATACGAAAGTAGCGATTGGACATTGGTTCACTGTTGTAGAGCCCCTCGATCTAAAGTGCGCGTTGCAGTCTGCACCCAGGAATACATTGTTGTGCCTTTCGGTGGTGGAGTTTTTGTTTTTGTTTTGATTCGCAGGGTGGTTGAGACATAGTATTTGAGGTTGTGCTCGTGTGAGTTGCGTTATTTGGGGCGAATTGAGCTTGGGACCGATGTGAAATTGCTTCCCGAGCCAAAGACTATATCCGTGTGTGTGTGTGTGTGTGTGTGTGTGTGTGTGTGTGTGTGTGTGTGTGTGTGTGTGTGGGGGAGGGGGGTTCGTGTGTGTCTGCGTGTGTGTGTTGCGTGGTTTGGTCTCAATGCTACATTTTTCTCTTTACAGAAAGCGAGTAATGGCGCTATAACCATATGCCAAAAAGGCTAGGACAAGAGTTAGTGCTCATGCCCCAACCGACAGACAAGCTCTCACGCAAGAAGAGCCTGGATACAAATAGGAATCGCCTGTTTTGCCCACAAAAGCGGACAGCAAAGGAGTGCATTTACTTTCTTAGCTTCGTCACTCCCAACGACCTATATGTACATATAAAAAGAAATATGCTTTCTCGCCAAGGAAAGCCTCCCTCACAATCCCATCCAACTTCCAACTCCAGATGTCTATGAAGGTAGCATGAGTTCTCAGCATCTTCTTAAGTAGACATCTAATCAACACTTCCCTCCCATCCCATGCTGATCATAAGGACCTGGCCAGGTGTTGTGCAAAGAAATCGATGGATGAGGAGCCTGTCACACCCAAGGCAGCTCTTCTGGCGCTTCCATCGTCTCTACAACAGCCAACCCAGGATTATGTATGGTCGGAAAATGCTATGCTATGCTATGCTATAATATTGTTTGGGTTTTTGGAAATTTTTTGAATTTTTTTTTTTTTTTTTTTTGGGGTATTTTTTTTTATATAGTAGGTGTAATGAAAGAAGTGAATAATTATTATGTGTTTTTTTATTGGAGTTACACAGCAAAAAAAGAAGTAATATACATCAACGTAATTGATGCTAACGTATTAAAAACTGATGTAATCTAGGAAATACGATGCACAATAACATCCACTTGATGGAATATTACATTGCTCTTCAAATTACATCAGAACAAAATTATTAGTTGCCCGAATGTAATAATCACATACCAAAAACAAAAATATTACACGAAAACCAATGCACATAAAGGACTCCGCAAAAAATGTTTAATATTACACAATTTTGATGCTTTATCGCATTTAGATGTTATGTAAAAATAAATCTCGCAACACTGCCAGACTTGTTCCTGTTTTTTCTTTCATCTTCGGCAACCTTGTTTTCTTGTCAAAACAAAATCAACCGTCACCGTTGCATCCGAAAGCTGAAACATTTGAACCGTGCGAAATTTATTAATAATCAGCCATTTACAGATGACGACGAAATTTGCGGAAACTAACAACCATCTACCATCCATCCCTCTGAGACGAACAGATATTCGTCTGCAATCGGTATGTATAGGATCCGCAGGTGTATATGGCGATTTTATTCATCAGCCATTTTCATTCAGATTAAATCAAATTTCAGATTTTCGAATTTTGAACAAGAACTCCAAGGTAGTAATATTTCGTCGAGTAGTGAATCGTTTAGTCACCTAAACCGATGTCCCCAACGGAAGAACCGATGTTATGCTCGGAAGCGGATGCAATTGTACCGGCACTGCAGATTCAATCCGTACAAGACGGTTTTGAATTGAACAAGGTGCTGGTGAAACGAGAAAAAACTCCGGCTAAGTATGATTCGGATGCAAGTGACAAGACAGAAGACTACAACATGTTCGACGATGCGGAATATGGAACAGACGAAAACATGGCGATAATTCTAGCAATGGAGGAAGTAAAAGAAATGATGGTTAAAGTAAACAAGGTGAAAGCAATGCGAACCCACCAGCATTATTTGGGGGAAATAGTGGTGAATTATCTTCGCTTGCTAGTGGAGCTAATGGAGTGGCTGGTTCTGGCGTTAGTGACGATGTTGACGACCGCTAGAAAGATGAGTTTCCGCTTCCGTTCAATATCTCGAATGCTCGAATGCGGTTACATCATAGCGGCAAATAACGATGTGTTTCTAGCGCACATAGACGCCGAGCACGCCATCTCCGGGTTGCAGTGTAATTTGTGCTTCTACCGGAGCCGAGATCCTAATAACGTTGTTGTCATTAGAAAAAACCTAACATCCGACGGGAAATTTGACCAAAAAGATTCTGATTATGCCTGAGAACATCTGAAGAGTTTCGGAAACGATGAATGGAAATCCATGCAAGAATCATGGCGGAAAATGTTCTAACGTTGCATTGTACTAGTGAGTATGACAAACGAGAGTTATTATCGATCAAAAACCTTACACTTTTGCGTAACGCTCTCATTTTTTTTTTTTTTTTTAATTTTTATGTTTAAAAAAAAAAAAAAAGTTTTTCTTTTAAAAATCTTCTTTTTTTTTTTTTTTTTTGAAAAAGTGGCTTTTAAAAAATTTTTATAAAAAAAGTTGGAAAAGGGGGGGAAACCGGGGGGGGTGGGTGGGGGGGTGGGGGGGTTGTGTGGGGGTTTGTGGGGTGTTATTTTGTCCTGTTCTTCTTCGCTTGTTTTTTTTTAAACGGTAGCTTCTCCTCTTCGTGGATTGTGTCCTCTTCTTTGGCATTAACGTTAAGTGGTTTGATAAAATCTTCCGCTTTTCTATCTCTTTTGCTGAGCTCTGCCGGCAAGTACTGTTAGGGTCATCTTTTTGTAATCCGTGATACTTAATTCGACCTCAGCTCGTTTACGCACTTAGCGATTATTAATGAGCTCGGTAAAATGTCGATAAATATCTGGGAATGCAGAAAATTATGTTTTTTTCGCGAAATGAACTTTATTTCCGAAAATTCGGTAAACTTCTAACGATTCCGTTTAATTAATTCGGTAAATTAAACTGTAAAATTTGGCAACTACTAAATTCAGTAAAAAAACGAAACAGTCAGTTAACCGCAAACCAGTTTGACGAACTTATGGCGTAATAAGAATGTCATATGTTGTCTTCTTGTTTTTTTTTTAAATTTTAATGTATTGTTTTTCTTTCAACCTTATCAGCGTTTGACGCAACCGCACCCAATGCTGTCTAACGAAATGGGCGCAGAAGCCGAACTTGTCGCTCGGGAAATTCCAGTTCCCAATCCGATCGATGTTATAATAGAAGCCCGCGAAGTGGATGTCTTATGTATTTGTATGGTTATTTTTCAACGAATAATCCGAGGTCGATTTGAAGCAAACAGTCCTCGTAGTAGTCCTAGTCCTTCAAAGGCGGACTTCAAGTGGCCTTCAACCGTCTGCCAAAATTTGAAAACCGCTACTAGAAAATGAGAAGAAAGATTAGTAATTTCCATTTAATTCCAACTACTTTTATTGCTTATCTTGACAGATACACGTATTTCGTCTACACCGTGCAAACTTCTTCTGTGCCGTGTACTCGTCGTGTGTCGTGTGAGTATTAGTACACGACACTTACCGCCCAAACACAATGATAACGGAAACGGAACGCCAAACAGCAAGTTTGACAGTTGCTGAAAATGATTTCGATTTGTCCAATTAGAATCGGCTTGGATCTAGCCTGTTTTCTTTCCGACACGCAGGCTTACTCAGATCGGGCTTTGCCGTTGCCGTTCAGGTTCCGTTATCATTGTGTTTGGGTCACTAAGAAGTCTGCACATTGTAGCCGAAATACGCGTATATATCAAGGTAAGCAATAGAGGAAGTTGGAATTAAATGGAATTTACAAATTTTTCTTCTCATTTTCTAGTTACAGGTATTCCACTAAAAAGCTCACACTAACCAGGATTCAGCGGTTCTAGTTATTTTGACATTTCATGTCAATCGGTTGTAACACTGGAAGTGCAACACAATTTGAACGAAACATTTCATTTTCTGCGTTATCCAATGCGTATAAAGGGAATGCCAGGTTTGGCATAAATTAATGGGATCTTGCATGTTAATTTAAGCCAGATATCGCCAGATATTTGACTTGAAATTGAATGAGAGGAAATTTTACGCGTCTGTTAAAATTCATTATTTTTTTCAGTGAGTTGTAGTACGGTTGTAGTAGGACGGGAAGTACGATTCAAGTAGGATAGCGAACATCGCTATTATTTGATGGCTTGATAAGTTCGATTTAATTACATCTATTAATTTCTATCTAATATGCATCTCAAACACAGTATAAAAGCAACACCGCACGTATTCGTACAGTTTTTCAACCAATTAAAACTAAAATGAATCTATATCCCATAATGCTGTTCCTTACACTTTCAATGTTCGAGGTAAAATATTTCTCCGAGGCGCAGTCCATCAGAGCTATCTTCATTTAATGCTGTTGATTGATTTCAGTTTTCCATTGGTGAAGAGTGTATCAGTTTTAGGAAGAATGTAAGATATAATTGATTTTTTTTTTTGCGCTGGCTAATCCACTCTCTTATCGAGTATATTTTTCATTTCAGCGTTCTGCATTAATGAAATGCTGTGATGTCAGGCAGCCTTTTCCTATTGAAACTAAACAGAATAAGTGTAATAAGTATGCAAACAAGAATCCAATTCACTACGCTGAGGTATGTGCTTGTTTATAGTTTATTTAATCTTATACTAACATCTGGAACCCAAAATCCCATGAATTCCGTTGCACAGTGTTACTTTCAGTGCTGCTACGAAGGGATGGGCATTGTCAATGAGAATAATATCGATCAAAATAAGATAGCAGAGTACCTAAAATCGCTGGATGAAGATACTCAGCAGTTTCTGCTAGATTTGCACATAGAGTGCTCGGACACGGTTCCTGCGGAAGAAGCGGGGCCTTGCAACAGTTTCGCATACAATATCGTGCGCTGTGTTCAAGACAGGTTGGACACGGAGTGTCCGGAGAATCATTATCATCCAAGTGATGCAGATCAAACGCAAATAAGGGAAACAGGCTAAATAGATTTTTTTTAATTTTCAAGGTCCTCTTTGTGATAAACAAAGAAATGGTGCGGAGGTTTGTTACTGAATACGAGGCATTCGAAAGGAACAAAGGCCATCACAACTAGCGAGCTACATCAACATTAATAAAAAAAAAAGAAAAGATAAATGACTTGTAATAATTATCTCCCACTGGTTTCAATTTGTCTTAACTGTTGAAAGAGGGGATATAGCGTTTTAAAACGTGTTTTCAGAATAAAAAAAAAATGATTTTAAAATGATTTTCAGGCAAACTTTTCCATATGCTTCAGAAAATAAAAATGAATACCGCATCAAAGAAGCGCACATAAACCATGTCGAAAATACGCTGTTATTTGCAATGTTGTTCAAAAATGTACACAAGAAAAAGACGGAAAAGGGTACATCGATAGGATATAACCTGTAATGATTGTATGATTTTTTTTCAATTTGTTTAGTTGTTATATTTGCATTTTTCTGCGCTTTGCGATATTGCGTTCAAGCTCTCTAAATATTTTTTTTTATATGTAGTCATCAATAGAGACACTACACAACAACAAAAAATGCATTGATGTAATTCAAACTAACGGATAAAAAAGATGTTATTGAAACCCTCGTCTAGGGTACACACTTAGAAAATAACACCGAGCTCGGTTAAATTTTCTACCGAACCCAGTGACCTGGCGGGCTGTCATTTTCCTGTAGCTAACATCTCTAAGAACCAGACGTCAAGAGATACATTGTTTGAAAACAATACTGGCGTTCCTTCCCGTAGTAACAAACGTCAGATGGGCCTTATTCAAATAAGGCCCGTGATATGTTGAATACTGTCAGACGCTAGTAAATATTATAGGGTTGCCAGATCCCTGACCGAACCACATCGGTTACCAACAAGAAACCGAATAAATCGTATACATAGACTGTTCCAGAAAGTATAAGCACACTTTCAAAATAACAAAAAAGTCATGTGTTTTTAGTATTAACATTTTATTTATTTTATTTGGAAAATCATATTTGTATTTGTGTTTTATATGATATTTTACTCAGTTTAATCAAAATATTTAATCATAGCCAAGACTCCAAACTTTTCCTCGAACATGACCCATTAGCTTCTGCACAGTGGTACTTCCCACCATTTTGACCACTTTTGGCCAATCTTTTTTAAATTTTTGGATGTCGTCCGCTGGTTTTATGAATTTTTTAAGCTTTGCTTTGGTTAAAGCCCAAAAAATCTCGATTGGCCGTGCTTCCGGGCAGTTCGGCGGATTCATGTCTTTCGGCACGAAACATACATTTTGACTTTTGTACATTTCTAAAGTGTCCTTTGCGTAATGACATGACGCCAATTCAAGCCAAAACACTACTTGACCTTCGTGCTGCCTGATCATCGGCAATAATCGCTTCTGGAGACATTCCTTAACGTATTTCTGAGTGTTCATCGTCTCCGTTGTGATGTACGGACTAGATGTTTTACCACACTCGCATACTGTCTGCCAAACCATAACCTTCTTACCGAATTTTTCGGTAAAAATTGCCTTCTCCGTTTCGGGGATGTCTTTGTCTTCGCTTACAGTATAGAATTGTGGTCCGCGAAGCGTTTTGTAATCTAGTTTCACATGCGTTTCATCGTCCATTATTATACACCCAGAATTTCTACACAATAACGAATCGTAGAGTTTGCGGGCCCGAGGTTTCACGGACGCGGCCTGTTTTGGGTTCCTTTTGGGTTTTTTCTGCTTCCGGTATGTTTTTAGCCCAAGTCTTTCTTTGGCACGCATGACGTTACTCGACGAGGTCCCTAGTTTTTTTTCGCAACATCCCGAACGGAAGTCGCTTGTTTTCGCTTGTAGGCATCCCTGATCTTTTTGTCGATATCCGGACTAACAGGACCGGATTTCCGACCACTCTTCGGCACATCTTCAAACGTACACTGTTCTCTATATTTTTCGAATCGCAGATCGTTCCGCTCCGATGCTTACACCCTCTTCCTTGGCCAATTTTCTCAAGGAGAGTCCACTCACAGTGCACCATTTGTGCACGATACTTTTTCGTTGTTCCGGAGTAAGACTTTGATAGGTAACACAAAACTGAGCACTTTTTTGTCATTAAGAAATGTGCAAACAAAAGGACGCAGCCAAAACATGTTGAAATATTACATTATATTCAAAGTGACCGTTATAATAAGGTGTGCTTATACTTTCTGGAACAGTCGTTATATATGCTGTTTTAGGGTGTATTTTTTTAGTCAAACCCGAATTTCGGTTACTATATGATATATTTGACGGATGAATGCAGGGTAGAGCAGGGATATTCAAGAGTTTGGTATACGAAAACCGAGAAAACTCGGTAAACTGAACCGAGCATCCGCTGAATATTCTTAAATGTCAAACACTTCTCTTCGTGACAACTCCGCGACGGCTATGTTTTCCGAAAAACTCGGTTATTTTAGCTGACTCGATAAGGCAGGATGCACATTTAGTTGAAATGTTCTGTAAGTATTCGATACTAATTTTGTAATTATATTCGGAGGCATCGTGCGCTATAGTCTGTTTTTGCGGCATGAACACGGTGGAGGTTGTGTTGTTGGTGGGTAAAAAAATTTAAAAAAAAACCCCCCAAAAAAAATTTTAAAAAAAAAGAGGAAAAAAAAAAAAAGTATGAGGATTTTGCATCAATAAACAATGTAACTGACAAAACTGGTTTTATTACTATGAAATTCGAAGCTAAATTCGAAGCCATTTCAACCAAAATTCCAGCACTGCCAGAAAGAACCGAATTCCGTAACTGCAACAGAAAAGTCGGTTTGTTTGACAGCGTTCGGTAATATTTGAGATCGGTTATTGCTGATTGTATTTATTTTGGTCAACTGAGTTGTTTTTTTTGGTAAATTTGGCAGATTGTGAGAAAGAAATGTAATCAACCATAAAGCTACACTTTGAACGACACCATTCAGTAGTGGTCGATCCATCAGTGAAATGACTGCAATTAGATTTTTGATTTTCGGGTTGCTTGTACAACTACCGGAAATGTGGTAAAAATTACTCAAAATTGTTCTTCTCATCAGATGGTGTCATTTTGAAAATGCCTCGATTTTGGAACAGAAGTAAGTCAATTAGCTAATAGCAAGTAAAATTCCCAAAGATTAAACATTGCAATTTTGAAATGCTATCTTATAGAAGATTGGCTTACAGAACGAAACAATGAAAACTAAATCAATCAGTATAAGTTCCAGGTCGCCGAAAGCATTTTGGGACTAATAATGATAGTAATGATAAACGATAGTGATATAGAGTTTTGACGTTGCTGCCGATTTTTTTTTATCACGTGAGTGTTACTTTCTAGGGTAATCTTGGGTGTGATTGATGAATTCGAAGCAGATTCGTCAAGAATTCAGTAAATCAGCCGAAGCCAGTCCGAACAAGAAACTGTAAACGAGCTCACTTGCTACTATGACAAATATGAAGAAATATACAAATAGCTCATACAATTCAGGACTGAGTGTAACAGTTACACACATTAATACATTGAATGAACTATAAGTCCTTTGAACAATAAGTCCTGTGTGCAGTCAGTTCAGGGTCAATGATTGTTGCTGAGTGAAAAACAGTTAAAATGAACTTTTAATTTATTTTTATCTTATAAAATCGTCATAATATCAAACAAATCTCAAAGAAATACGTGTCTAGTTAACTTAAAATAAAAAGAAGGCTCCTTTCAGCAAGAGAAAATTGTCCCGCGCTGTCACAGACATGCCGAAATCTAGATCGTTTTCAAGCCAAACATTCCATTCTAAAGTGCACCCCCCTCCAGGGAGGATACAGTCTGTTTAATTCGCTCGATGTCACGTGCATAGGTACGACAACAGCCTCCAATGAAACGAGCTCCAAGTTCGATCCACTGTGGCACGTAGTGCTCTAGGGGGACGCAATCCTCTTTGCCTTGCCATCTGGAATATTAAAAACTGAATTAAAAATCTGTCACAGCGCAACTGAAATTCTTCGTTGTACCCAGTTTCGACGCTGTAGACCTCTCCCGAATTGGGATAAACGATCAACGGAATCCGATCCTTGGCGGGGCGCTTCTCATTGACAGGCCGGAACAGTGGACTAACAAATTGCGGGTGAACACAGTTTACGCCGATGGCCAGCAGGTTATCGTTTCCCAGCAGTTTGGCCTTGTTCCACAGGTAGCTGGTGGTTTCGGCGAAGTTTTCCCCGTGAGCAATGTGGGCGTTATCTTTGCATTGGAAAGAAATCCAGAACCGTACGTGCGGGTAGTCCTCGGTCATCATGTCCAGCATGGCTTCGGCTTCCATCTGAATGATAAAAGAATTTGGATTTATGGTTGGTTTAAGATCTTAACTAATGACAAAATAATTTGTAAAATGTAGGATTTGTTCAACAAGTAGATACAAAACGTAATTTTCAATAAAATTTGGAAAATAAACTTCTTTAACAAGTTTTTCCTAAAGTCTTACAGGAGATCCGCATGTTGCTATAAATTGAATAACGAAAGCTCATAAGGCTCAAACTTCCAAAACACATTTAAACAAATCGTAATAACAGGAGGGCTGGAAAGTCCCGGGCAGAACAAAGGAAACACGGTTTTGGCGTTCAAAATTCGCTTCATTCATAACTATAATCTCTATTACGAGCAACACAATCATTCCAGGGCCGTATTAACATTTCAATACCACTTTTGAGGAATGGCCTCCATTTCAGCGAGAACTTATTCATTCGGGGGAAATTTCTTACCGGCGTGCATTTGTTGACATCCAGGAGTCACTGAGAGTCAAATCTGGAGAAAGACATGCATGCGGATGCAATTCGAAATTCTATATTGATTGACTTGTGACACAGTGTGCTGTATTGATGAAACAGCCATATTTTCTTGTTCATATGGGGCCGTTTTTCCGAGAATTCACTGTGTAATATTCACAGTTCATAGTATTTCCCTCCTCAAGGTAGTCGATGAATATTATACCATCCGTATCCTAAAAAATCGAGGCCATTGCCTTTCCAGCCGGTTGTTGTACTTTCTGGAGCTTTGAAGATCGATTTGGTTCCGGAATGAAGTGATGAATCTATGTTTCATCCATTGTCACATATCGACTGTCACATAATACTTAGTTAGTCTCGAAAAAGGTAGAGATCCCGCCACCCTTCATCACCACGAAAGAAATCGCTGCGCTCAGGAACAAGCCTGCAATGGCACAAATCCATCCGCTGTTTAAGCTCTGCACCATAGGCAATAAGATCTTCTGCTCCACCGACGCAGACTTCAAGGAAACGAGACGGTTCCTCGAATCGAGGCAGCTCTTGTGCTACACCCTCGACACCCCAGGAAACAAGCCATAGAAGGTTGTTATTCTTGGACTGCCGGATCACCCACTGGATGATATCTTCGTGGAACTGAAGCGAATCAAACTCAAGTCGATCAAGGTGTTCCCTTTGAGTCATGCTGAGCCAGGAAACCATCGGGATCTTCTCTACCTGGCACATGTGGAGAAGGGCATGATGAAAAAGAATGACCTCCGCAAAGTGTGAGCTCTCTTCAACATAATTGTTCAATGGGAACTGTATCGCCCCAAGAGGCGTGACATCACGCAATATGCGAACTTCCTTTTCTTCGGCCTTGGGACACGGAACTGTCGCATGCAACCGCTGTGGCAAGTGTTCAGGAGCGCATGAAACAGCGAAATGCGAGCAAATGGAGGATTCTGCCGAGTCAAAGTTTGTCAATTGTGGGTCAAATCACGATGGCCAAAACCGTGCCTACCCCTAGCGAAGGCAATTTATTGAAATCCTGAGGAAGGCGTCCATACGTAACCAGAATGGCCACAACCGCCGAATACGGGGGAGAACCTACCGCCTCTCAAACCATCGGCAGGAAATCCGCCAGCCTGGCTCTTCCGTTCAACAACGACTCGCAGCAGTCCAAGACGTGTCCCCTCCAATCTGGGGAAACTTAGGCACAAGCTCTATTTCAGCAAATCCGTCTGATACTGACTCGCTCTTCTCCCCGGACCAGATGATCGAATTCGTACAAGCAATGAACAGATAGCCATGCCACTGCCGTTCCAAGGAACAACAAATCGAAGCCGCCACCAGGGTGCTGCTCAATTCCTCGAGCTCGTAGACTTCCTCAGCGAGCAGGAAATCGACATCGCCACAATCACTGAGACGCACCTAGGGCCCGAGGTGAATCTCTACATCCCCGGTTTTCGAATAGTAAGGCTTTATCGTACCCACTCGGGGGTTGGAGGAGTGGCCATCGCGTTGCGGCACAATTTAAACAGCCACTCGCTTCCGGGCTAAAAGTCTTCGAGGTCATAGGAGTCAAAATGGACACATTCCGGGTTCCCCCAGGGAAGTGGCCAGATTTCGAATGATGTCAAACCCTGGCTTGCGACACATCAAACTTCATGATTTTACAAAACAATACCTAAACTAAAAATAACTCAAAATTAATAACTCAGAATTAATTGAAAAATAACTCAAAATTAATTTGGCGTACGGAACCATCGACCTGGCGGAATAGAACTTAAATTGGGTATTATTTTTTATCCGTGTACATGTTTGCATAGAAGAAGACAAAAGGTGACAGGATTGAGTGCTTGCGCATGGGACAAATCAAGGTTAAGTGCTGAAGTGTGCAGTTCGAAATGCCATTAGAGCTTACGGAATTTCAACGGGGCCGTATAGTCGGTGCTCGAGAAGCCGATGCTTCGATCGCTGAAACATGCAAACTGGTTGGTGTTGCCAGGGCCACAGTTTGCCGGATAATGTCGGAATATAAAAAAACATGGAAAAACATCGCCTGATAAAAGTAGCTGTGGACGGAAGCAGAAGATGGATGACCGGCAGCAATGTTCGTTGAAGCGCATAGTCAAAGCAGACAGACGCATTAGTGCTGTTAAAGCAACTGCTGCTTTGAACAATGCGCTTCAAGAACCAGTTTCTACATCAACTGTCGGAAGGGAGCTGCACGACATGAATCTTTACACTCGTGCGGCCATTTCTAAACCGCTAATAAAACCGCAAAACGCGGTAAACAGGAAGCGCTGGTGCAAGGATCATAAGGAATGGACGCCAGATCAATGGAACCAAGTTGTGTGGTCGGACGAATCATCTTTTACCTTGTTTCCAACTACAGGTCGAGTGTACGTATGGCGTACTCCTGGAGAAGCCTACAACCCTGGCTGCCTTCTGCCAACCGTTAAACATGGCGGGGGGTCAGTTATGGTATGGGGTGCAATATCGTGGCATTCTCTTGGGCCTTTAGTTGCTATGAAGGGAAAAATAAAGGCCAAAGATTATCAAGAAATATTGGATGACCAGGTACCTTCACAATATACTTAAAATAACACAATTGTCCAACAGGTGCTGCCAATGATGAAGACCATCTTTCCTGATGGCAGAGGAATCTTCCAAGATGACAACGCTCCAATCCACACTGCTCAAATCATAAAGGCGTGGTACGAAGAGCATGACACAGACTTTCATCACCTTGATTGGCCAGCACAGTCACCAGACCTCAACATTATCGAGCCACTTTGGTCTACATTAGAAGCACGCGTGATAAGTGTATTTCCACCACCATCGTCTCTAAAAGCGTTAGAGAAGGTTTTGATCGATGAGTGGTATAAAATACCTATCGAAACAATCCGAAAATTGTACGATTCCATCCCTAGGCGTATCCTAGCCGTTTTGAATGCGAATGGTGGACCCACGCCTTATTAAACGCGATTTTCCTTTGAAACGATCTATCTATTCAAAATAACTGAATTATTGTTAGCATATCAGAACTTTTATATATTTTCGAAACTATGTTTGAATAATTTGCCATTGAATCCTGATGCCCCCAATAGAAACCTCAGATTCGCCACCAGTGGAATTGGTTTGTAAAATCATGAAGTTTGATGTGTTGCTAGCCAGGTTGGGCATCGTTCTAAATACAGCCACTTCCCTGGGGGAACCCGGATCCCGGGTTGAGCACCAGTAATCTTGATTTGTAAAATCATGAAGTTTGATGTGTCGCAATCCATAGTTTGGAATCGTTCTATATCTCGCCAATTCCCCGGGGGAACCCGGAATCCGCAACGTCACCAGGTGTGGCCAATGTGACCGAATACTCTCAGGTTGACCACCAGCGGTATTGTTTTGTAAAATCATGAAGTTTGATGTGTCGCAAGCCAGGGTTTGACATCATTCGAAATCTGGCTACTTCCCTGGGGGAACCAGGAATCCGGAACGTCACCAGGTGTGGCCAATGTGAAAGAATACTCACAGGTTGACCACCAGCGGTATTGTTTTGTAAAATCATGAAGTTTGATGTGTCGCAAGCCAGGGTTTGACATCATTCGAAATCTGGCCACTTCCCTGGGGGAACCCGGAATCCGGAACGTCACCAGGTGTGGCCAATGTGAAAGAATACTCTCAGGTTGACTACCAGTGGTATTGGTTTGTAAAATCATGAAGTTTGATGTGTCGCAAGCCAGGTTTGATACAGTTCTAACTCTGGCCATTACACTGGTAGGGTACTTCCTTCACGATTCCCGATAATGAATCCAGAACTACGGAAAATTACGAAATGTCTGCTACTCTTCCAAAAACTAGGATAAATTTGTAATCGTATGGAAAAAGTTGCATCTAATTTGGTTAAGGGTACGCAGAGTTACAGATAAATTAAAAAGGAGTTTTTCAACATAAGAAGTGTCAGGCAATAGGGTAAAAAACTACATTTTACGGAAATGGCCATATCTCGGTTGTTTATGGGCCGATTCACGATCTTTAACCACTGAAAGACTTGTTATAAATTCTAGTTTCTGAGAAAAATATAATATTTCCGATTTTCAAGTAACATAAAAAATAACGAGCTGCAGAAAATTAGCACATTTGACATAACCTCAAAGTATCCGTGCTATCTCCGGTGCCCGGAAGTCAAATCAAATTTTGAATAAACATGCTGAAACTAGAATAAATTCCCCGTCGAACGCTTTAAATTTCGTCAAAAACGGTTTATTATTCACCGAACTGTATCACTTTGAATCTGGACAAAATGTTTCTAGTCTTCTCCTTTTTGATCATCCCCTGTAATTTCAGATGCACTCATCATGTGGTGTACAGAGGGAGAGCTGTGAAGTTTTTTTTCTTTCGTTGCACAATGATTGTGATTTTCAAGTTAAATTTCTTTTCGGAAGTGCAATTTTTAAGCAGTGATTTTCATTGTATTGCAATTGTATTTATTGTACTAATTGTATTCGGGCTGTTAGGTTCGAAAAGGATGATGTGAAAATATTTGCCGAAAAGCGGAGTGCTATTTCTTTAGAGAAATAAAGGCATCCTTCAGCATCACAGGGAAGCCGTCCAAATGAAAACTGTACATCAGCAACAATTTCCGGTGAGATCTATCTGATTATAACTAAATTTGAACCATACTGCTAAATACGTGCCATCCTCAAAACAATAAGATTTGATGATGGAAGTGTATGCACAGTACCTATATCCATTTGATGTTGGTACTGTGTCTATGCGGGGCTTGTTGTAAGTGAAAGTGATCTCGGAATGGACGTGAGTAACCAGGCATTCTGAAATGGATCACTGGAACTCAACAGAGCTATCACCTTCCAACTCCCGGGCTAAAAATGTTTGTCGAGCCAACAACAGTTCGTTCAACTGCAAACATTTTTCTTCCATAAAACCACTGCCGGACATTGGGCGTTGGATTGTCACACACACACACACACACACACACACACACACACACACACACACACACACGCGCGCGCGCGCAGTGTTAGCTCCAAAATATAAGAAACTTACAGAACCAAAACAGTAAATTTCAACTTAATAAAAACCATAGTTTTCACCCTTGAACCACATCTTTCAATACAGCCCTAGTAGCACACTGCGATCAAAATTAGTTTTAATAACTTGATTATGACTAAGCAAGTCATATTTATGTTATCTCAACCGAATGCAACAAGTGTGCTACTAGGGAGCCCTACACTCAGAGAAATAAAACTTAAGAATTTCATAAGGCACAACTTATGAACGATGCTTTTGAATTTCATAAGCAATAGTTATGAATCGATTCTGTTTAACACGTGGTTGTTGTTATACGCCTTTCGGCTTTTCCTGTTTACAAGCGATGATATTAACGAGTGGTCAAGACACTGGACTCGTGGCCGCAACGTTTAAGGTTCGATTCCAGGTTGCTTCGATATTTTATTTTTTCAACATCATTATATTTTATAAGGCAAATTAATGAAATTCATACTGATTTCATACTGAAATCATAATGCAATCTTATGAATATCGGGAGTTTATTTCGCTTAGTGCAAGATAGCTCGGTCAGGTGCCCGAACACTGCACACTTTGTCCGGGAAGACCCTTGAGATTACCGAGTAGTAACCGAGTAGTAGAACCTGAGACCCAGTTCGATGGGTCTTTTGCTACTGAACTTTCCGGGATAAACGGACTGTTACAATCGGAACTCAATGTGCTTTCTCAGGATGATAAATTTCCACTCTTCCACTGTTTCCTTCTAAACTTTGATTTACGAATTAACGAAAAAATTAAAGTGAATTTACTAAATTCTTTATAGTATCATTTTGAAGTGTCATGTTCACTGCATCGTTTGACAGCTTATCGACTTCTAGAAGTTGTGTTTACTTTTGTTACGGCAGGTTAAAAGTGATCGAATTTTAGATTTTTGTATTGTTTGATTTGACGCTCGCATACCGGAAGTGTTTTATAGCAATCAAGGTGCACATAGGGGATTTTAAATAAAAGCAACTATGAAGTTTTCAAAGAAGGTTAGCTTAATAAATCTGTATAATTGAAATGCTCATAAATGTTGTAAATTATACTTTCTTAAGCTCATGTAGAGTTAAACAAGTTAAGTATCTGTGAGTTTCCGGAAGAAGATTACATATCACATTAAAGCTCTGATATTTCTTGATAAAATGATCGATTAAGACCTTCCGAACGAATCCGAAACCGTGAGTTATATCGAAATAAGTCTTCTTGTTGATATGCCGAAACCAGGAAGCAAAGCTGCAGAGGCAAGAAAGAAGTATTTCACAGGTTGAATTTTTCAAGGAAATTTTTCAGGGTAGCTTGTAACCGTGACGTTCTCAATAGGCTGCAATTGAATGCAGATCCTTTCATTACCAGCTCAAGACTAATTTTTTTTTCTTTTTTTGGGGCGTGGAATCACTGCGTCCCTGTATACTAGAACTATTCTCATCTTAAAGCATGATCACCATTTGTCAAGTGAACAGCCTAAGACGCGTCTCCCAGTCAGGCAAAATCTAGTTTATAAAACCCACCACCTTTCCAGGATTCGCAGTCCAAATTTCTTCAGGTTGCATATAGCCACTGTACAGAAATTTAAGTCTGCTCTTGTACAAAGCATCAAAACTGCAGAGCAGATGTTCCGAGGTTTCGCGTTCCATGTTACAGAAACGACAGATATCATTCTGAACCAGGCCAATGTTTTTCAAATGACCAGGCCAGTTTAGGTACAAAGAACTTTCTTATAGAGCTCCAAAAGCTTTTTAATGATTGTAACATTTGGAATTATAAACCTTTTTGATTGAACACGCTTAGTGGTAACCAACCAGTTGGTCATCACCCTTTGTTCTTCCCAAGATTTCAGTTCCATTTTTATGGCACAGTATGATATACCGCAGAATGGTTCTGGGCTAATAAACTGTACATTTGACCCTTGGTTAGCAAGGTCATCTGCCCTTTCATTACTTTCAATGCCACAGCGTCCCGGAACCCAGAATAAATTTACGGAGTTCTATTGGCACACCCTTCACAGTGAAATAATGCATTCCCAGACAAGTTTGGATGTAAATTTATAATTACTCATCGCTTTGAGTGCCGCTAGGCTGTTTGTAAAATACAAATATTACCATGTCTATATTTCCTCTTCAGACAAACGTCAAAATATTTTATTATAGCAAAAATCTCCGCCTGGAAGACCGTTGGGTGGTTTCCCATCGCCACTGAGATTTTTACCCCAGGGCCGAAGATTCCTGCTCCCGTTTTCGTCCCAAATTTTTGAGCCATATGTGAAAAATTTTATAGAACCATGACGAACAGTGCGACCTCCGACTTCCCAATACTCTTTTCCGCTTCTAATTATCTCACTTCGTTCAGCGAAAGAAGAAAGTCCGTTCGATCCAGCGCTCCGTTATTTTGGAAGATTTTTCGAGTGCGATCCTTGGAAATAATTAGTTTTTTTTCTCAAAATCTATTCACTTCAGTGAAAGGAGTGAATGTGAGTTTTTTTTTCTAAGAAGGCAGTGTGGTTTTCCAGTGAAATAAGAAAATCAAGCAGTGCTTGCTGGCGAATTATCATCCCGCTCATTTTCGCTTCATCCCCGCGTGGTGACGCTAACCAGCGATACACCACTACATCGCCAACGGTCATCCGACATCGTCGAGCGAGTGCACCCGAAGGCGATCGGATACACCCGTGCACCCACGCAGCGCACCGCTCCCCGCTGCCCGCATAGAAGTGCGACGTTCAGGCATACGGTGCGTCAGCAGCAGCAGCAGCAGCAGCAACAGATCAGTAATATTAGTTAAGTTTTTTTTCCTCTGTCTCTCATCCCACTAGAGTTTAGCGTTAATTTGTGTGTGTTCCTGTTTTGTGTTTGTGTGTGATTTAAATTTTTGGGGGCGTTCAACGCTCCCACAAGTAAGGCAAATCGTGCATGTTGAAGAGGTTTCTTCTACATGGACGGTTTAGCTGAAAAAGTGCCTTTGCCACCTGATGATGGGGAGGCACAAATAAATTTCCGGCCGCGATCTTATCCAATGGACTCGGTCGGTCCATGGGTTGTCTACTTTCAGCCCAAAATTAAACCTCTGAACGTGTACCAAATAACTACTGATTTGACGAAGCGATTCTCAGCCGTGACAGAGATCACGAAAGTTAAATTTAATAAACTCCGTGTTGTCGTCTCTAACATGAAGCAGGCTAATGAGATTGCTTCCTCCCAGCATTTTACACTGGAATATAGAGTTTATATTCCAGCTCGTGATGTGGAGATTGTAGGAGTGGTCACAGAGGCGAGTCTGTGCACTGAAATTTTGGAGAAGCGGGCGGTTGGCCGATTCAATAACCCTCTGCTCCCCCCAGTACAGATACTGGAAGTAACAAAATTAGTGAAAATATCGCACAGCGAGGGTAAGAAAAAAGTTACCCCCACAGACTCGTTTCGGGTGACCTTTTCTGGCTCTGCCCTTCCTCACTACTTAGAACTGGACAAACTTCGGCTACCTGTGCGGTTATTTGTACCCCGGGTAATGATCTGCCAAAACTGCCAGCAGATGGGGCATACGGCCTCTCATTGCGGCAATAAGGCACGCTGCTCAACTTGCGGGGAGAAACATGAGGCTGGTCCCTGTGCAGATAACACACTAAAATGCGTTTTCTGCAAGGGAACTCCTCCCCATGCTCTTTCGTCATGCCCGGCGTACAAACAACGCGGGGAAAAATTGGAACGTTCTCTGAAACAACGTTCAAGGCAATCTTTTGCAGAAATGCTTAAGAAAGCCTCGCCACCCGATATCAATACAAATCCTTTTGCTGCTCTGTCAGATGACGAGTCTGATTCGGACTTGGTTGAGGAGGGGACCTCTTTCAGTTTTCCGGAAGGTGCTTCACGGAAGCGAAGACGCATTCGGGCAAAGAAAGTAGCTGAACAGAAGCCCCAAATCAACATGCCCAATTCAAAGAGCAGTGGAAATAAGGATAATCCAAATCCACCTGGTTTTCGTAGTGCCAACTACACACAGGATTTCCCATCTCTCCCGGGGACATCCAAAACCCCGGATGCCCCGATTTTAAGAACAGAAGCCCCCTCTTCATCTGGGCTGTTCTCATTTGATGATATTGTGGAAGGTATTTTCAAGTACCTCGAAATATCTGACCCTCTTAAAAGCATTGTTATGGCAATGCTTCCCACTGTGAAAACTTTTTTAAAGAAATTAACATTAAAGTGGCCCCTCCTTGCAGCTATCATTTCCTTCGATGGATAATTTGCCAAAAGAGGTCGGGGATTTGATCACTGTTCTGCAGTGGAATTGTCGAAGTCTTATTCCTAAACTGGAATCATTTAAATTTTTAGCTCACAATATCAGTTGTGATGCATTTGCTCTTTGTGAAACATGGCTTTCACCCGAAATCGATCTTCCGATTCACGATTTCAACATTATTCGGCTTGATCGTGAGGATTCACGTGGAGGAGGAGTACTTTTGGGGATCAAAAAGTGCTACTCCTTCTATAGAGTGAATTTTCCTCCAATTCCAGGTATTGAAGTTGTCGCATGTCAGGCTGTTATTAAAAATAAAAGCCTTTGCATTGCTTCCGTTTATATTCCTCCTAGAGCCTCAATAAACCAGAAACAACTTTCAGATATTTGTTCGGTTCTTCCTGCTCCGCGGTTGGTCATGGGAGATTTTAACTCTCACGGTACCGGCTGGGGAGAACTGTACGACGACAACCGGTCTTCCTTGTTATATGACCTCTGTGACAACTTCAATATGACCGTTCTCAACAATGGAGAAATTACACGCTTGGCTGGTCCATCCTCACTTGGCAGTAGGTTAGACCTCACACTTTGCTCGAATTCATTATCGTTGTATTGCACATGGAATGTGATTCAAGATCCCCACGGTAGTGATCACTTGCCTATTAAAATTTCGGTTGCCACCGGGCTCACTCCGCCGGAATCGATCAACGTCACGTATGATCTAACTCGTAATATCGATTGGACAAGGTTCAGGACAGCAATAGATGAAGCCGTTACAACGGTAGAAGGGCTTCCACCGCTGGAGGAATATAACTTCCTCTCCAACCTGATTTTGGAAAGCGCACTTCAAGCTCAAACTCGACCAGTTCCAGGAACGTCATTTCGCAGGAAACCTCCTTCTCCATGGTGGGATCAGCAATGCACCGAGGTTTACCGCAAAAAGTCCGACGCGTTAAAGTTTTTCGTAGACGTGGAACACGTGAGCACTTCGAAGTATACACGGCTCTCGAACGAGAACTTAAGTGTCTCATCAAGGCCAAGAAACGCGGTTACTGGCGATCGGGGGGGATGGGGGAGAGGGTTGGAAGAGAGGGAGTACTCGGACCAATGGATCCTCAAGTTCGAGCGAAAAGTTTGTCCAGATTCTGTGCCAGCACGGATGTTTCCTCGCGAAACCACGAATTCGATAGATGAGATAAGCCAACCCTTTTCAATGGTAGAACTCTCTCTCGCACTCCTTTCGTGTGACAATATGGCTTTAGTTGATAGAATCAAGTTCAACTTGCTTAAGAGCCTTCCAGACGTCGCTAAGAGGCGCATGTTGAACTTGTTTAATCAGTTTCTGGCTCTCAACATTGGTACTGGATGATTGGAGACGAGTGAGAGTTATAGCCATTCGAAAACCTGGTAAGCCCGCGTCCGACCACAACTCCTATCGACCCATCGCGATGTTATCTTGTATTCGAAAGTTGTTGGAGAAAATGATCCTCTTCCGTCTGGACAAATGGGTTGAGACGAATAACCTGCTTTCAGATACTCAATATGGTTTCCGTAGGGGGTAAGGGAACGAACGACTGTCTCGCGTTGCTTTCCACAGATATTCAGTTAGCTTTTGCTAAAAAAGAGCAAATGGCTTCTGTTTTCTTGGATATCAAGGGGGCTTTTGATTCAGTATCTGTTGAAGTTCTTTCAGATAAACTCCACGCTTGTGGCTTTTCTCCATTAATGAATAATTTTTTGTACAATTTGCTGTCAGAGAAACATATGAGCTTCTCTCATGGAACCTCTACAGCTTCACGATTTAGCTACATGGGTCTCCCCAGGGATCATGTTTAAGCCCCCCTTTGTATAATTTTTATGTCAAAGACATTGACGGTTGTCTAAGTGACAACTGTACGTTGAGACAACTTGCAGATGACGGCGTAGTGTCCGTCACGGGACCCAATGGGGTCGATCTGCAAGGACCCTTACAGGATACCTTAGACAATTTGTCTACTTGGGCTCTAGAGCTAGGTATCGAATTCTCTACGGAGAAAACTGAGTTGGTAGTTTTTTCAAGAAGCATAACCCAGCACAACCGAAGCTTCAAATTTGGGGTACACTGATAATCATTCTATGTATAATGGGGTTCGATTCAAAGTGCACCTGGAGATCCCACATTGAGTATCTGAAGCGAAAGTGCCAACAAAGGATCAACTTTCTCTGCACAATTACCGGGACCTGGTGGGGAGCGCATCCGCAAGATCTTCTAACGTTGTACCGGACAACGATTTTGTCGGTTATAGAATACGGTAGTTTTTGTTTTCAGTCAGCGGCTCGGTCGCACATCATCAAACTGGAACGTATTCAGTATCGGTGTCTTCGTATCGCGTTAGGTTGTATGCACTCGACTCATACCATGAGTCTTGAAGTGCTGGCTGGCATGTTGCCACTCTCGGATCGGTTTTCAGAATTATCTCTCCGGCTCCTCACCAGGTGTGAAGTTATGAACCCCCAGGTGATCGAAAATTTTGAGAAGCTCCTTGAGTTGAATCCTCAAACCCGCTTCATGACTTTGTACCATTTGTACATAACACAGGATGTCAGCCCTTCGCTGAATATTCCCAATCGTGTTTGCTTCTCCGACTTCGGAAATTCGGTTCATTTTGATTTATCCATGAAACAGGAGCTTCGTGGAATCCCAGAGCATCATCGTCCTATGATTGCTCCGGTGATATTTGCTGCAAAGTTTGGCCTAGTTGATTCCACCAAAACGTTTTTCACTGACGGGTCTTTGATAGAGGACTCCGCTGGCTTTGGTGTATACAATGAAAATTATAGCGTCGCTCGTAAACTTCAAGCACCTTGTTCTGTTTTTGTCGCGGAATTGGCAGCAATTCATTTTTCTTTAGAAACTGTTGCCTCTTTTACACCGGATCAATACTTCATTTTCACGGATAGTCTCAGTTCTATAGAGGCTATTCGCTCCTTGAGGCCGGTAAGGCACACCTCTTATTTTCTTATGAAAATACGAGGTCTTCTAAGTGCTTTATCTTCACGTTCTTTTATTATCACCTTTGTGTGGGTCCCTTCTCATTGTTCGATTCCTGACAATGAGAAAGCGGACTCGCTTGCAAGGGTGGGCGCTATGGAAGGCGATATTTATGACCGACAAATCGCCTTCAACGAATTTTTCTATATTTTTCGTCAGATATCACTCGATAGCTGGCAGTATAAATGGAGTAAAGGAGATTTGGGGCGATGGCTACATTCTATCACTCCTAAGGTGTCTAAGAAATGTTGGTTCAGGGGATTGGATGTGGGTCGAGACTTCATTCGTGTGATGTCTCGCCTCATGTCCAATCATTATTCTTTAAACGCTCATTTGTTCCGTGTTGGGCTGGGAGACAGCAATCTCTGTGAATGCGGACAAGGTTACCAGGACGCAGATCACGTTATTTGGTTTTGTGCTGAGCATCGTGGAGTCAGATCTGAGCTTTATGATTCCCTTTGGGCTCGAGGTAGACAACCCAATGTACCGATTTGAGACATTTTGGCTGCACGCAATCTGGAGTTTATGAAACTTATTCATGTGTTTTTTTTTTTTAAAATATTCATTTATTTGTACAGGCTCAATCGAATCAACTTTACAGAGCCAAGTTTTCATGTTTATATACATCAGTTATCTTAGAACTAAGGTTAAGGGGGTGGAACCGATTACTCGCGGCCGTCTCGAGGTTAATAGGAATTACAATTTTATGGATGGGAAAATTGCGGTGGAAATTTTAAACAAAGCATAAGGAACAATGGTTTTCTTATATCTAGAATTTCAAATTACAATTTTATAATTGAACGTTTTCAATTTAAAAAAAAAAATCCCTAACCCCACACACCCCCCCCACCACACACACACACACACACACACACACACACACACACACACACACACACACACACACACACACACACAACACTCACACACACAACCACAATCACACACCGATGCACACAATCCTCAAAAATTTAACCTAAACAAGTAAGTTAATCAAACTACAATCTAAGGCTAATGTTAGTCAAAAACACATAAATGAGTTTCATAAACTCCAGATCGCGTGCAGCCAAAATGTCTCGAATCGGTACATTGGGTTGTCTACCTCGAGCCCGAAGGGAATCATAAAGCTCAGATCTGACTCCACGGTGCTCAGCACAAAACCAAATAACGTGATCTGCGTCCTGGTAACCTTGTCCGCATTCACAGAGATTGCTGTCTCCCAGCCCAACACGGAACAAATGAGCGTTTAAAGAATAATGATTGGACATGAGGCGAGACATCACACGAATGAAGTCTCGACCCACATCCAATCCCCTGAACCAACATTTCTTAGACACCTTAGGAGTGATAGAATGTAGCCATCGCCCCAGATCTCCTTTACTCCATTTATACTGCCAGCTATCGAGTGATATCTGACGATAAATATAGAAAAATTCGTTGAAGGCGATTTGTCGGTCATAAATATCGCCTTCCATAGCGCCCACCCTTGCAAGCGAGTCCGCTTTTTCATTGTCAGGAATCGAACAATGAGAAGGGACCCATACAAAGGTGATAATAAAAGAACGTGAAGATAAAGCACTTAGAAGACCTCGTATTTTCATAAGAAAATAAGAGGTGTGCTTTACCGGCCTCAAGGAGCGAATAGCCTCTATAGAACTGAGACTATCCGTGAAAATGAAGTATTGATCCGGTGTTAGTGAGGCAACAATTTCTAAAGAAAAATGAATTGCTGCCAATTCCGCGACAAAAACAGAACAAGGTGCTTGAAGTTTACGAGCGACGCTATAATTTTCATTGTATACACCAAAGCCAGCGGAGTCCTCTATCAAAGACCCGTCAGTGAAAAACGTTTTGGTGGAATCAACTAGGCCAAACTTTGCAGCAAATATCACCGGAGCAATCATAGGACGATGATGCTCTGGGATTCCACGAAGCTCCTGTTTCATGGATAAATCAAAATGAACCGAATTTCCGAAGTTGAAGAAGCAAACACGATTGGGAATATTCGCGAAGGGCTGACATCCTGTGTTATGTACAAATGGTACAAAGTCATGAAGCGAGTTTGAGGATTCAACTCAAGGAGCTTCTCAAAATTTTCGATCACCTGGGGGTTCATAACTTCACACCTGGTGAGGAGCCGGAGAGATAATTCTGAAAACCGATCCGAGAGTGGCAACATGCCAGCCAGCACTTCCAGACTCATGGTATGAGTCGAGTGCATACAACCTAACGCGATACGAAGACACCGATACTGAATACGTTCCAGTTTGATGATGTGCGACCGAGCCGCTGACTGAAAACAAAAACTACCGTATTCTATAACCGACAAAATCGTTGTCCGGTACAACGTTAGAAGATCTTGCGGATGCGCTCCCCACCAGGTCCCGGTAATTGTGCAGAGAAAGTTGATCCTTTGTTGGCACTTTCGCTTCAGATACTCAATGTGGGATCTCCAGGTGCACTTTGAATCGAACCAGACCCCAAGATATTTAAATGACATAGAATGAGTTATCGGTGTACCCAAAATTTGAAGCTTCGGTTGTGCAGGGTTATGCTTCTTAGAAAAAACTACCAACTCAGTTTTCTCCGTAGAGAATTCGATACCTAGCTCGAGAGCCCAAGTAGACAAATTGTCTAAGGTATCCTGTAAGGGTCCTTGCAGATCGACCCCATTGGGTCCCGTGACAGACACTACGCCGTCATCTGCAAGTTGTCTCAACGTACAGTTCTCACTCAGACAACCGTCAATGTCTTTGACATAAAAATTATACAAAAGGGGCTTAAACATGATCCCTGGGGGAGACCCATGTAGCTAAATCGTGAAGCTGTAGAGGTTCCATGAGAAAAGCTCATATGTTTCTCTGACAGCAAATTGTACAACAAATTGTTCATTAATGGTGAAAAACCACAAGCGTGGAGTTTATCTGAGAGAACTTCAACAGATACTGAATCAAAAGCCCCCTTGATATCCAAGAAAACAGAAGCCATTTGCTCTTTTTTAGCAAAAGCTAACTGAATCTCTGTGGAAAGCAACGCGAGGCAGTCGTTCGTTCCTTTACCCCTACGGAAACCATATTGAGTATCTGAAAGCAGGTTGTTCGTCTCAACCCATTTGTCCAGACGGAAGAGGATCATTTTCTCCAACAACTTTCGAATACAAGATAACATCGCGATGGGTCGATAGGAGTTGTGGTCGGACGCGGGCTTACCAGGTTTTAGAATGGCAATAACTCTCACCCGTTTCCAATCATCCGGTACAATGTTGAGAGCCAGAAACTGATTAAACAAGTTCAACATGCGCCTCTTAGCGACGTCTGGAAGGTTCTTAAGCAAGTTGAACTTGATTCTATCAGCCCCTGGAGCCGTATTGCCACACGAAAGGAGTGCGAGAGAGAGTTCTACCATTGAAAAAGGTTGGCTGATCTCATCTATCGAATTCGTGGTTTCGCGAGGACACATTTGTGCTGGAACAGAATCTGGACAAACTTTTCGCGCAGAACTTGAGGATCCATTGGTCCGAATACTCCTCGTTCTCGTTGTTCGTAATTCTGTTACGCAATCTTCGCGCCGTGTTCCAAAGGGTATTCATCGACGTTTCACGCGATAGCCCGTCCACGAATTGTCGCCAGTAACCACGTTTCTTGGCCTTGATGAGGCTCTTAAATTCTCGTTCGAGAGCCGTGTATACTTCGAAGTGCTCAGGTGTTCCACGTCTACGAAAAACTTTGAACGCGTCGGACTTTTTGCGGTAAACCTCGGTGCATTGCTGATCCCACCATGGAGAAGGAGGTTTCCTGTGAAATGACGTTCCTGGAACTGGTCGAGTTTGAGCTTGAAGCGCGCTTTCCAAAATCAGGTTGGAGAGGAAGTTATATTCCTCCAGCGGTGGAAGCCCTTCTACCGTTGTAACGGCTTCATCTATTGCTGTCCTGAACCTTGTCCAATCGATATTACTAGTTAGATCATACGTGACGTTGATCGATTCCGACGAAGCGAACCCAGTGGCAACCGAAATTTTTATAGGCAAGTGATCACTACCGTGGGGATCCCTTGGATCATTAACATTCCATGTGCAATCCAACGATAATGAATTCGAGCAAAGTGTGAGGTCTAATCCACTGCCAATTGAGGATGGACCAGCCAAGCGTGTTATTTCTTCATTGTTGAGAACTGTCATATTGAAGTTGTCACAGAGGTCATATAACAAGGAAGACCGATTGTCGTCGTACAGTTCTCCCCCAGCCTGTACCGTGAGAGTTAAAATCTCCCATGATCAACCGTGGAGCAGGAAGAACCGAACAAATATCTGGAAGTTGTTTTTGGTTTAGCTTGAGGCTCTAGGACGAATATAAACAGAAGCAATGCAATGGCTTTTATTTTTAATAACAGCCTGACATGCGACAACTTCAATACCTGGAGTTTAAGGAAAATTCACTTTATAGAAGGAGTAGCACTTTTTGATCCCCAAAAGTACTCCTCCTCCACGTGAATCCTCACGATCAAGCCGAATAATGTTGAAATCGTGAATCGGAAGATTGATTTCGGGTGAAAGCCATGTTTCACAAAGAGCAAATGCATCACAACTGATATTGTGAGCTAAAAATTTGAATGATTCCAGTTTAGAAATAAGACTTCGAAAACTTTTCCACTGCAGAACAGTGATCAAACCCCGGACCTCATTTGGAAAATTATCCATCGAAGGAGATGATAGCTGCAAGGAGGGGCCACTTTAATGTCAATTTCTTTAAAAAAGTTTTCACTGTGGGAAGCATTGCACAGAACAATGCTTTTAAGAGGTCAGAAATTTCGAGGTACTTGAAGATACCTTCCACAATGTCATCAAATGAGAACAGCCTCAGTATAAAGAAGGGGCTCCTGTTCTTGAAATCGGGGCATCAGGGGTTTTGGATGTCCCCGGGAGAGATGGAAATCCTGTGTATTATTCTGATTTACAAACATCTAGCAAACACGCTATTTCCAAACAATCCAAAATGAAGTACGTTTGACTCAAATCAGTCAAAAGTATGGATTTTCAAAAGTGAGTAAAGATAGTTCGTAGTGGTAAGATGACAATCAGTCACCGATGTTTTCAAGAAGTCAAATTTAAGTTGATCGAACAAAAATAGAACAAAAATGTGTTTGCTGTTCTGGTACCACGTTTGAACCGAATATGTGTGGAAAAACATCCTCAAAACTTTTTCAAGACCAGACATGTTTGATATTTTATCCTCATGACTTTTTTACAACAAACTTCTTATATTCTTGTCAAAGAAGATGTTTCTAGTGTTACTTAGGATATTACGATGAATGGCGCATCACTTTGTGAATCCAGTGAAATACCTCTTACTTAAGGTATCTCATATATTTCTCGAGACAAATCGGTTTTCGGAAGTAGATTTTCCAGATTTTGACTGGTACGAGTATATCTTGTTTATAAATTCCTAGTTCGAAAAAGAACGAATGGTGACAGTTAATGAAAAACCGTTGACATGACTTAATTTTTTACATGGAATATCCATGATTACACGTCACATTTTACAAAAAATATAATCGGCTCTACACAAAGAACTTGAAATTAATGGTTTGGCAAACAATCTAATAATCGCTTTTAACTTCCAAACGTAATTTCACTTTCAGAAATATTCAAACGGCTAACAAACAAATTTTCAAAAATAATGGACTTCATGTTTGAACGATCCCTTGAAACTCTTGCGCAATTGATTATTGACCGCTTTCCTTAGGAAACGCTAATCGGCTCCCTCTTCCCCTTTGAAACACGTTTTATATGAAGCAATTCCAAATTTTGTACCGATTGTCACATTTAATACCCCTTCCTCCCTTCAGTGCGGGATGTAATTTATGTACAACACACTTTTATGTTTCCACTGGTTCCAAGTTCACTGCAAGCGTAAAATGTAACAAAATTTGCATTAACATTTTTATCGCACACAATATCTGCATTCCGACCTTTTTAGAAGATACGCTGGATTTTTTTTTTCGGTTTGACACGTTTGACAGTACCACCGGACCAATTTTTTGAGTTTCAGTGACTATGTACTAGAAGTGTCAAGATGTTCCCGGGTTGGTTATCCAAGAACTTCCTGGTATATAGCCTGCTACAAGTCTTCTAGTTAATATTTTATATTTTATATTTTTTAACATTATACATTTAAGAAGTTTGTATGCCTAACCTAAGGGACTATTCATGAACCACGTAGACTCATTTTTGAAAATCTCAGATTCCCCCCCTCGTAGACTTTTCTCCATACATTTTTATGAAATTTTGTATGGAGAGTAGACTTTGGTCAGAACCCCCCTCCCCCCAGAAAAGTCTTCGTGGTTTATGAATAGCCCCTTAAAGCAGTGTTAAGCTAAAAGGATGATCTAAGTTACTCAAGGATTGTCTGTAATATAGGACATAACATCAATAAGCCTTTGCGTTGAAAAGATAATCTGTTTTCTCCAAGAACTCCCTGGAATATAGTATTAAAATCAACAAACCTTTGAGGTGATAGTATGTTCTAAGTTTTATATGAACTAGCTCGAATAAAGGTCTGCAGATCTACAATTCTAACAAGTTTCAATATTTCTTTTTAAGAATACATCAAAGAGTTTATAGATTCACTCTAAAACTCGTGTTAAGTTGGATGGATGAACTAAGTTATTCATGTACTCCCTAAAATTTTAGACTTCACATTAACAAGCCTTCGAATTGAAAGGATGTTCGAAGTTATACAAGAACTACCTGTAATGTGATCCACATCAAGTTGTTGATTTGAAAGAATGATCTAGGTTATCCAAGAACTACCTAAATTATAGGAGATGTGTTAACCAAGCCTTTGAGTTAAAAGGATTATCTATGTTATCCAAGAACTCGCTCGACTAAAGGTATTCAAATCAAACCTAGCAAACGATCCATTAGTTTTTTTTATGCGACATAGATTTATAGTGCTTTTTATATAATATCTTAAGGATGCGTTAACATCAAAAGATGATTTAAGTTATATAAGAACTCCCTGGAATATAGGAATTCCACAAAGCTTTGAGATGAAAAAATGATCCAAGCCAATCGAGAACTAGTTGGAATAAAGGTCTTATTATAGGTTATTAACAAGAAAGAAATTCCAAGATCTAACCTAAAACCAGTGTTAAGTTGGAACGATGATTTTATTCAAGTTATCCAATAACTCGCTTGAATGTAGATCAACTATCCTTACAAGCTATTCGTTAGTTTTATTTTTTCTAATATGTAGTTTGTACTTCTATTCTCAAACAAATCTTGATTCGATAGGATGATCTAAGTTATCCATTAATTTCCCGAAGCATATTTCTTCAGAGCCACAAGCCTCAGAAGCGATCCATTATCGCTTACAAAATCTGGTCTTTGTTCTCGAAAATCCTGCTAAGAGCAATCTCTTGAGATTCTGGTGATGGTATTTTCCCAATATGAAAAGAAAGATTCGTACGGACGTCATTGTATGCACCACGTGTAACAAAATGAAGTACGAGAGGAAACCATACAGAGTTAAGCACGGGGAGACGCCAATGCCTAGTAGACCCCTGAATAATACTCACGTGGACATATATATTTCACAACCTTTCCTCTTTCTGTCCATCGTAGACAAACTTACTCGGTTTGAAACGCTCTTACCTGCAAAATAGTGAGCCCTACCAGACATAAAGAAAGCAGTTCGAAGTAGGCTTCCTTCTTCTGTATTCAAAGATTGATGATTTCAGACTACGAAACTTCGTAAAAATCACAACAGAACCAAATTGAAAAAAAAATTAATTGCTATAAGGCAACGAAATGATAGCAAACAAAATTTAACGATCTTCAGGGAAGTAGTAAAGTTGCGTATGTATCTAGACCATTTATTCTAACATCTAGAAAATTAAGAAGAAGCTATGCTCTTTGCACGATTAAAATTTTTAATTTGATATATTCTTTCCCCGGAAGAGCTAACTTTTGCTAGGAATGAAATAAAAGAAGGAGGAGTAAAGATTTCAAATCTAGGTATATGAATTCTTGGAACTGAATACGTATATTAATAATTTCCCTAAATTCCCAAAATTAAAAATTGTTTGTATTCAAAATTTCTGCTAGAATGCCAATAGGCAATGAAATATTGAAATTATCCAGCACCAAGGCCATGGTCAGTAACAACCAGACTTACTTCATCATTGCCGAATATGTACGCATAGAGGACTGTGCTTTGCAACAAGAGAAACCTTCTGGATTTCTTTAACGATCAATACTTCTCAAAGTTATTGAGGGACTATCTTGAATTTTTGCAATTTTGTGGGCATAACATTTTTAAATCACATGCAAGTAATCTTATCCTCGTTACGCAAATGACAAATTTGGTCATTCAGTCAACCAGTGAAGTCAATTACAGATTCTTAACAGGAGCATTCTTGATTGATAATAATAATTGTATAGTAAAGGGTGTATTCGATAAAAATGGCACACAGAAAATCTTCTGTAACTTTTAAATCGTATGAGTAAAAAACCTAGAAATTTGAGTAGATCTTATCCATAGTGTATTATTTACATTTGCCAAGTTTCATAGTTATACATTCAGTAGTTCTAGTCATGTCATCGAAACAAGAAATTGTCCGTGAGAAAATTGTGTGCACTCACAATCAAATCCAGGGGCGTCCCACCGGTGGATTGCTAAAAGGCTTGGAATTGCAAATACAACTGTGTCTCGTGTAATAAGAACCTTCAAGGAGCGTCTGAGTGTCCAAAGGAAGGAAGGGAGTGGTCGTAAAAGTGGTCCAATGGACAGTAAAATGGCCAGGAAAGTCGTACAACAATTCAAGAACCGTCCAAACATGTCAATTCGAGATGTCGCTAAAAAGTCTAAGGTGTCAGTCGGTTTTGTGCAGAAAACCATGAAGCGTGCTGGGTTACATGTTTACAAAGTGCAAAAAGCCCCAAACCGGAATGAAAAACAAAACATCATTGCGA
>JAHHFK020003006.1:0-109756 GCA_024533555.2 Aedes koreicus
CGATGAAATTGCCACACTATGAAATTGCTCTAACTTTTTAACCATTGGGTAGAATTTAATGAAAATTTGGGTGGATTTAGTTCATAGTGCATTATTTACATTCTGCAAGTTTTAAAATCCTGTGATCAAAACTCGCGGAAATGGAGTCGAAAGAACAGCTCGTGCGTGATAAAATCTTGCGCATTCATCACGAGAACAAGGATCTCTCGCATCGTTCCATCGCTAAAACGTTGGGAATCGCGAATTCCGCAGTGTCGCAAGTGATTAAGCGGTTCGAGGAACGGTTGACCACCGATCGGAAACCCAGAAGTGAAGGAAAAGAGTATTCCGTACAACACCAAAAATCACAACCGCGTAGTTGGGGCCCTTCAACCGAAATCCGAACGCCTCCGTTCGGGATGTGGCTAAGAAGCTGCACCTAAGCCGAAGTTTTGTCCAGAAGGCCAAAACTAAGGCTGGGCTTCGAACGTTCAAGGTACAAAAGGCCCCTAATCGCGACGAGAAGCAGAACAAGACCGCCAAAACCCGTGCCAAGAAGTTGTACCTCAACATGCTGACGAAAGTTGAATGCTGCATCATGGACGACGAAACATATGTGAAGGCCGACTTCAAACAGATCCCCGGCAACCTGTTTTTCACGGCCAAGGATAAGTTCAGCGTTCCGGAGCATGTCCGCACTCAGAAGATGTCCAAATTTGCGAAGAAATTCCTGGTTTGGCAAGCCATCTGCACGTGCGGGAAGCGGGTGCGCCTTTCGTGACCCAGGACACGATGAACGGACAGGTGTACATAAAAGAGTGCCTCCAGAAGCGGTTGCTTCCTCTCCTGAAGGCCCACAACGTCCCAACAATCTTCTGGCCGGATTTGGCCTCATGCCACTACTCCAAGGACGTACTGAAGTGGTATGCGGACAATAAGGTCAATTTCGTGCCGAAAATGTTCAACCCTCCCAACACTCCGGAGCTCCGCCCCATCGAGAAGTACTGGGCGATTATGAAGCAGCACCTTCTTAAACGACCTAAGGTAGTGAATACATGACAGGAACTGAAGAAAATATGGGTTTACATGCAAAAAACGGTTGATTCACAGGTTGTGCAGAATCTTATGGCCGGGGTTAAGGCCAAGGTGCGGGCATTTGCGTATGGACTGTAAATAAAATACGAGTAAAATGGTAAAATGAAGTTTAATAGTTATTTCTCAATCCCTGAAAATTTGATGGCAATCGGATGAAAACTCGAATTTTGCGAATCAATTTTGTGTGTGGCAATTTCATCATGGACACCCTTTAATGTAGATCTAACTCTATTATTGTGAATTAAACAATATCAGTTTTGTGGAATTATGTGTAATATTTTTTTGCTGCCATCATTTTGATTTCTGAAATTTAACGTGGACTTGTTTTTAAGTTTTAAGAAGAACCTAAATTTTTTCGCTGTTTTTCGACAGTTGTTCGTACTGAATCAAAACGAGAATAACAAAAATCCACTACTTTTTATTTAATTTCCGCCATATCACTATCTTGGAGATTCTAAAAAGTTTTAATAAGATTTAACAACATCTCGGTAATGCTTTTTATTTCACAGAAAATCCGCCAACTCATTAAAAGTTTTGCAATTTGACCAATAACCTGGGGCCGTATTGCGGATCTCGAAACGAAGAACTTTTTCTCACAAGCGTTCGTACTAAAAGTCGTTCGTTTTGAGCTACATAATGCCACCCCTGATATTTTTCAATGTCTCGGAAATTATTTAAATATTTTTGATATTCTGGCTAAATCTGCTTCTTAAAGTCCCGGTGATTTCCAAAAAGTTGTTTATTCAGTTGTTATTTCATGTATGATGATGGATCCAAGTTTCCAGAAACGTTGAACTTGTTTTGACAATTCAATGAACTTCTCTGAACTTCCACCACTTCTCTTCTCAAAAAAGAGCGAGCAAATTTCAGGATTATCTTGGAGTTTCCAATAAGTTTATTCAACTTTCGACTAGTTTAATCAGCTTCTGTCAGGTTTAATGTATCTCCATCCTATCTCCATAGATATTCCGAAGTTCACAGTAATTCAGAAATATGTGTTTAAGAGATCGTTCAGTTTCTAGAAGCTTATAGAAGTTCTGACCAATTCATGTAACTTTCGAGAAAAGAATAGGATTGTCTAAAAGTTGTAGATTATGCAATTGAATAATATAATACACTTTGATCTTAGCCTTTAGGCCGAGAAGCGATTGAATAATATAATATATAAAAACGATTCCTGAACAATTCGAACTTTCATCCAAGAAATACGAATTGAATCTATCTTGAAGATATCATCAGTTTCTCCCAGGAAGCTTATCAACACTGCCATAGTGACATGTACCTCCCCTAGAAAATAAGCCTGAATAGCCTAATCCCCTGTAAATCTGCCGAAAGTTTCAATATATCAGGCTTCTTTAAAATTTATCTGTATGAGCTATTTGCGAGTGCTAATCATGACCCATCCATCAATAAACCGATTGTTCACTTTGAAGACCTCATGATTTTTCATTTCCGAGCAATCGAAATACCATTCGGAATCGGAATTTGAAATGGTTTTCGGATGGCCACAGAATAACCGGATTAAAACGCAGATTTACAGCGAGAGAAAAACAACGTGTTTGATTTAATCGAGTTCACTTTTGTTATAATAATGACAATATTACAGTAATGGAAATGAGAAAAGTTACACCAGAGTGGCATTCATGGAAATGATAGTAAACACTACCTGCTAATAGGGGTTGCCTCCTAACACCCCTGCTCAACCGCTACAATTAGCCAGCCCAATGCCAGCGCAATGTCATCGAAAAGCTGCCACAGGTAGACTCTTTGTCAGCATGTCGGCTTGCTGATCTGCTTACGGAACGTACTGGAGACAGATCTTCTTCTGTCGCACCAGCTTCCTGAGATAGTGGAACTTAACGTCCACATGCTTCGGACGACCGAAACCCTTCGACTCCTCGGCTATCCGCATCGTTGACTGATTATCCTCGTGGAATACGATCGGCTCCTCGGGATCGTACCCCAAGTCTCGTAACAGTCATGCTAGCCACTGCTCGTGAAACGCAGCCACGCAGAGTGCAGCCAGTTCCACCTCCGTTGATGAAAGCGATACCGTTTGTTGCTTCCGGGTGATCCAAGCTACAGTGCATCCAAAGACTTTAAACACACCTTCACTTACAGATCGCCTGTCCACGACGTAATTTGCCCAGGCTGCGTCGGAAAACACCTCCATCGTGACCGTGTCAGGACTCCCCTTGACGTAGCGCAAACCCACTTCAAATCAGTCCAGTGAAGATCCGTCGGACAACTTTGATATTGGCTACAAAAGTTTACAAGGCTGCCAAATCCGGACGGGTCGTCAACGCAGCGTAGGTCAAACACCCCATCAACTCCCTGTAGGAGGGGTTTGTTCGATCCTTCTCCTCACCGCGTGGACGTTTCAAGCGATTTTCCATCGGAGTTGAAACCGCTTTGCAGTCTTCCATCTTGTCTCCGCGGGTACTTAGCCACACTTTCGGTAGTAAACCAATCGAAAACGCGACGATGGAAGTAAGAACAACTTGATTTTATTCGAAAACTTTAATTTCACTCGGTTTTGCTATTGCGACAAATAGTAGGATCGACGTGTGTAGTTTGATAGTTTTATTACAACTGAGTTCTAATCTGTTTCGTGTATAGGCATATATGCAGAATCAGTAGGTAGCAAATGGTATCGTGAAACACGAATGAAAAGGCCTATTTTCAATATTCTCTCCTCTCACTAGGTGAAGCCTAGTGATAAGGATGGGCAATTATTGTATCGATCGTAGGTGATCGAAAGAGATCAATATAATCCTTAAAACTTTACTGCTAGGGTTGCGCTAACATATGCCGGCGCCCGTTGGAAGGTTAAGCCTTCCAACCAACACACTTCTAATATTTTCAATACTACAGCTAGATTATATAATTCATTTGACTATTCTGGGGTTCGGTGATCGATCGCAAGACAATCGGCTATCCTCATCGTTTGTTTTGGTTACCGTTCTCCACATTGAAGGTCGTCAACACGCGTTATCGTATGTTCGTCAATCAGCTGCATCATCGTTCTTTCGGCTGTTGAACTTGATCGTCTGCTCGGTCGTACTAGGTATCGTCTTCTTTCGTCGTAGGTGGCGTTGTCTCTCATCGTAAATCCACATCGTTCGAACTTCGGCTTCTTGGTTTAGGCTTCTTGGCTTGGCGCACTCTCCGGGAGTCGCCGTCGATGGATCCAGTGTGCATGCAGGAGGACAAAACATTCTTTAGTTTTTTGAAAGTTCAATAAAAAACAATACTTACAGGGCTCGGGGGCCCTCAGGCCCCCGATCGATGCGCAGTATCAATATACCGCGATGTTGGATGTCAATGACCAGTGATATCTGGAACCACCGGTCCAGTCGATTCAGTACGCACTGGGAGTACGCAAATCTTGGAGATGGCACGTCGATACTCCCCGTCGGATGTTTTCACGTCGACTACTCTGATGTTGCCGTCGCTTCCTCGAACGATGTGAGTAATTCGACCGTACCTCCATTTCATCGGAGGAAGATTGTCTTCTTTGAGAAGGACCATTGTGCCCACATCAATATTGTTCCGTAGCTGTGTCCACTTCGTACGTGGCTGGAGTCCGGACAAATATTCCATAGACCATCGTTTCCATACTCGACGGAGAAGTTCTTGATTCTCCTGCCAACGATCAAGACGATTTCGAGGGATCTCTGACAAGTCGGGTTCGGGAAAAGACGTGAGAGGGCGATGAATGAGAAAATGACCAGGAGTCAAAACTTCCAGATCATTCGGGTCTGCTGATATTGGTGTGAGGGGTCTGGAATTCAAACAGGCTTCGATGCGGACCAACAGCGTAACGAACTCATCCTGCGACAAAACTGAGTTACCAACGGTTGAACGGAAGTGTCGTTTGAATGATTTAACCGCTGCCTCCCACAATCCACCAAAGTTTGGACTACAGGGCGGTATGAATTTAAATTGGATTCCATCGTTGGAACAATGGTTTACAATAGCTGTCTGATGTTGCTGCGAACGAAATTGTTTGGACAATTCTAGTAACTCCCGAGATGCTCCTCTGAAATTTAGCGCGTTGTCACAGTGGATCGTGGTTGGTTTGCCCCTGCGTGCTATAAACCGATGCAGTGCGGCGATGAAAGCGGCCGTCGAAAGATCGTAGACCATTTCTACGTGGATGGCCTTGGTGACAAGGCAGATGAAGATGGCTATATAGCATTTCGTCGCTGGTGCCTTGCGAACTTTCCGATATTGAAATGGTCCACACAGGTCAACGCCAGTGTTGAGAAAGGGAAAAGTCGGCGTTACTCTTTCCGGAGGCAAATCTCCCATGAGTTGCTCCAGAACAGAGGGTCTACAACGGAAGCAGTTGATGCATGAATGGACCACCTTCCGTGCTATGTTACGGATACGAAGTGGCCAGAATTTTTCCCGAACGCATGCTACGAGCAGCTGAGGTCCGGCGTGTAGATGTTTTCGATGATAGTATGTCATAATGCTTTCAGTAAGCGGATGTCGTGCTGGAAGGATTATCGGGTGTTTCCTATCTTCTGAGATCGATGCGTGTTTTAAGCGCCCACCAACACGTAGCACGCCATCCTTCAAGATTGGGTGAAGGTTTTTAAGAACAGAGTTCGGTTTCAGTTGGCAATCGGAGGTTATCGCAGTGATATCGTTCCCGAATACTTCAGATTGAGCTAGTCTAACCAAAGTCAAGGTTGCATGATTCAATTCGGTTGAATGTAGAAACCCTGATCTACGATTTACACGATTAGACGGCTTAGTATTATAAGTGAATCGTTGAATCAGTGCAATTAGACGAACTAATGAAATGAAGGAGGAGCGTAAGTTGAATATTTCATTCGGTTCCTGCATGCGAACCGGTAGAGACACTGATCTTTCTTCTAGCATTTCCATGGAAATGTCCGGTGGATGTGTTTGTATAGTTGGGGGCCAGAACCGAGATGGTTGTTTCAGCCAACATGGTCCTGTCCACCAAGACGATGACTCCATCAGCTGGTGTGCTTCCATTCCACGAGAGATGATATCCGCAGGGTTATCCATCCCCGAAACATGAGCCCAGACACCATTGGATGTGAGATGTTGAAGCTCCGAAACTCGATTCGCAACAAAAGTTTTCCATCTAGACGGAACCGAGTTGATCCAGTGAAGTGTGATCGTTGAATCGGACCAGAAGAATGGTTGAGTATTCAGAGCGATGCTGGAATTCACCTTGTGGTACAAATGACTCAAAAGAAGAGCTGCTGACAGCTCTAACCTGGGAAGACTGACCTTCTTCTGTCTTTTTGAATCCCCGAGGGGTGCCACCTTGGATTTGGCAGTCAATAAACGTACGGAAATGCTGCCATCGTTTGAGACCGTTCGAATATATAGGCAGGCACCGTAAGCGCGTTCTGACGCATCACAAAAACCATGGAGTTCTACGTTGACCGGCGTCGTAGCGAATGCGGCCCATCGAGATACGGAAATTGAAAACAGTGCGTCCAGATTGTTACGAAATGTTAGCCAATGTTGCTGTTGAATTTCGTTGAGAGGTTCATCCCAAGATGCAGACGTTCGCCAAAGAGATTGTACAAAGATTTTTGCGAGAACTATAACTGGGCCAATTAGCCCCAGTGGGTCAAAAAGTTTTGCCGTATCGGATAGTACAGTTCGTCTAGTGATTTTATCTGTTTGGGACCACTTAGGAATTGAATAACGTAGCATATCCGTTGATGGTTCCCATATCAGCCCGAGAGTTTTGATGGCCGCTGGTGAATCTAAGGCAAGTACAACTCGTTCTTCGCGTAATGTAGGTGGTATAATCGAAAGTATGGACGCCGAATTTGACGCCCATTTACGTAGGTTAAAGCCAGCAGATAACATTAGTTTTTGCAGTTGTTGGCATAGTTGTTGCCCTTCTTCCTCGTCGTCGACACCTGTCAGCATATCGTCCATATAAAAATCTTTCGAAAGAACTTGTGCGGCATGAGGATACTGATCAATCCCTTGATTGGATAGTTCCTTGAGACATTTAGTAGCCAAATATGGCGCCGAGGCAGTGCCGTATGTGACGGTAGTGAGCTCGAACGTTTTGAGCGGTGCCATAGAGGAGGGACGCCAAAGAATGCGATGCAACGGAAAATCAACACGATGAAGACGAATTTGTCGATACATTTTTTCGACATCGGCAACGATTGCAAATTGGTGCATGCGGAAGCGAAGCGATATCTCGTATATGTCGTCCTGTAGGACAGGGCCTACCATTAGCGCCTGATTAAGTGATACACCAGAATCTGTTCGACAAGAGGCATCGAAAACTACTCGTAGTTTGGTAGTGGTGCTATCAGCCTTTTCCACGCCGTGATGTGGTACGTAATAAGATAACTGATTGCAGTCATTATCATCAATTTCTTGCATATGGTTTAACTGTAAATACTCAGCAATAAAGGCAGCGTACGCGTCCTTGAGTTTAGGATTTGCATCCAGGCGACGTTCAAGAGCAAGAAATCTGCGAGTGGCTATTTCTTTCGAGTGTCCCAGTCTAGACAAAACATCGATTCGCTTAGGGAGGGTCACTACAAATCTACCCGACTCATCACGAAAGGTGTTGGTAGCAAAGTGTTCTTCACATAAAGTTTCTTCGGGAGAACGAATGCTAGGAGACCAACAGGATTCTAATTCCCAGAAGCGTGAGATCGATTCTTCGAAAGTACCCATACTACAGATGTGTGCTACCTTCAGCTGGTTCTCATGTTGCTGACCTTCGACTTTTCCGGCAGCCACCCATCCAAAAACAGTGTTTTGAAGAACTGGTTTTCCTGGGCCCAACTTTACGAATCCATCCAACAGCAGCTCGTAGTACAATTCCATTCCCAACAACATATCTATCGGACCCGGTTCATTAAATTTAGGATCAGCGAGTGTAATTCCGGGAGGAATTTTCCATTGAGACGTATCCATCGCTCTCGCTGGCAGTTCAGCGGTGATTTTTTTAAGAATGTGACAGGTTTCTTCAACAGTATACTCCGTACAATGAGAACCAATCCGAACATCCACAGCATGATTCGAAACGACGAGAGTGTTGCCTACCCCACCAATTTCTTGACGATTGGGATAGCGATGTAACTTCAACTTCTGGACTATGTTTTCGGTGATTAGGGATAATTGCGATGCAGGATCCAACAGCGCTCTGGCCCACTGTGTGCTCCCGTCAGGACCATAAACTTTGACGATTGTAGTTTGCAGCAATACTGTAGCTGGTATTTTTCGACTACTACCAACTAGAGTAGTGGAAACAAGGCTAGAGGTGGGGGCAGAGGCAGAGGGTGATTGTGTTGACGATGACAAGGTAGACCGAAGTTGAGAAGACGATTGGTTCGAGCAGCTTGGTTGGTTAATCGATTGCGAACTAGACCCAGCAACAGACGGTGTAGTAGGTTTATTTTGTGGGTACGAGCGATTACTAGGAGGTTGGTGTAGCATAGTATGGTGCTTCTGGTTGCATACACGGCATCCGCTGGACGAGCAGTCTTTAAGAAAATGCGAGGAGGAAAGACAATTGATGCACAGGTTCTTTTTCTTCACTAAGTCGAAGCGTTGGGAAACAGTCATCTTCAGAAAAACGTCGCACTTGAACGGGGAGTGAGGATCCTTCGAACAGAACAAGCAGGAACCAGGCGTCGAGTTTGTAACGGTGTGGACTGTATTAAATTTTGACGACTTGAACGACCGGCATGATTCCAACTTCGATGAATCACATGAACGAGACTTCAAAGGCACCAACGACTGGAGAACCATCAGATGTGTACGCAGAAAGTCTATAAGGTCTTTATACTGTGGGACATCGGTTGACTTTGATGGGCTTCCCATTGCCTAAGAGTAAACGCATCTAAACGACTGCAGACCATATGAGCAAGGAGTACACTCCAATCATCTGTTTGAATGCCCATTTTATTAATCAAGCATAAATTGCGCTCAAAACCATCGATTAGACTCATGAGCGATTCGTAGGATTCCCTTTTCATTGATTCGATAGCAAACAGTGAATCAATATAGGTTTTGATAACCAACTTCTTGTTGTCAAATCTTTTTTCCAACAGCTGCCAAGCAATAGCATAATTTGCTTCGGTAAGCTCAATCGATTCAATAACCTTCCTAGCATCCTTGGTCAGCGATGCTACGAGGTACGAAAACTTGTCTATCTGTGATAGCTGATTGTTGGAATCTATCAGTGATTTATAGGTATCTCTGAATGTGATCCATTCAGAAACAGATCCATCAAAAGTCGGAAGCTTCACCTCAGGAAGCTTTATTCGGCACTGAGACGGGTTTGGAGCATTAACTACAATTTGATTTGAAGATTGAGGTGGACAATTCAGCTCTCTTAATCGGATGGTGAGAAAACTATACCCAACAATATAATCCCTTTCGAAATTTTGCCGTATGAGACGGTTAGCCTTTTTTGCTTCTGTAGTATCAGCTGTTTTAGTATCGGCAGACTTAGCTTCATTCGTTTCCTCAAACAGAATTTCGAGTTTCAACCGATTCACCTGAAATTCCTTGTATACGTTCTCAATCCTTTGCTTCCATCCCTCAAGCTGGTTGGTATCACGAACAGGATCAAACTCCTCGATAAATTGTTTCAAATTGGCCATCGTGTCCACATGGAAACGCTCTTGATGCGTGAGCTCCCTTAGCTTCGACATTTTTCACTACCAGTCGATTAAACGAACAGCGACACGAAAACAAGTGACCAACCTGAACCAGAGCACACTATGCACCTTCACTAGCTAGGGATGAAAGCAAACGAACGCAAAAATTCAACTAATGATCGGTGTTGAATCAGCTCGAATGCAAATTAAAACGACAATTCCCTTTTTATTTAACAGTAAGCTCGTCCTCAATCGACGCTTCACTCGCATAGGATACTTACAATAGATCCACCACGGCGTCAGTTCAACGTCCCGATTGAATGTCCTATTGTCGGGTGGTGTACAATGGACCCAAGCCAAGCCACGGTTGGCGTCACACGCTCTTGCCTGCCTGCCCTTCAATGCCTGATCGAATGTGCCACCCACCTCGTCGACTAGCCAACTAACAAGAATTCACTTAATCTTCCGAGATCACTTATTTCTTTTAAGGACCTTTCGCGCACTTTTAGTCTCCTTCTGTAGCGTGGATCCACAGGCCCTTGGGTAAGCAGCACTGTGATCGAAACTCGCGCCGAAATTTATTGAATTAGCACTTTTATTCTCCCTCTATCGCGTTGATCCACAGGCCCTTGTGTAAGCGGCACTGTGATCGAAATTCGCGCCGAAGTTTGCGCACTTTGTCCGTAAATATTCACCACCGAAATATACCCGTGAAGGTAAACGATTATCTCCGCAATTATCGATACAAATCGCGGCGATCCGGCTCGAAGGACCAAAATGTCTCCGCGGGTACTTAGCCACACTTTCGGTAGTAAACCAATCGAAAACGCGACGATGGAAGTAAGACCAACTTGATTTTATTCGAAAACTTTAATTTCACTCGGTTTTGCTATTGCGACAAATAGTAGGATCGACGTGTGTAGTTTGATAGTTTTATTACAACTGAGTTCTAATCTGTTTCGTGTATAGGCATATATGCAGAATCAGTAGGTAGCAAATGGTATCGTGAAACACGAATGAAAAGGCCTATTTTCAATATTCTCTCCTCTCACTAGGTGAAGCCTAGTGATAAGGATGGGCAATTATTGTATCGATCGTAGGTGATCGAAAGAGATCAATATAATCCTTAAAACTTTACTGCTAGGGTTGCGCTAACAGAATAATATATGAAATAGAATCAATGCATAAGATTCGATAGTGATGAGTGAGTGTGGGAAAATATTGGTCAAGAAAGAAAAAAAGGAATAGGGGCAAACAAAACTGTTTGTGTGTGGATGGGGGGGGGTGGATGGGGGGGAGAGAGAAAGAAAAAAGAAGAGCAGGGGGAGGGGGGGTGGAGGGGGGGGAAAGGAGGTGAGGAGAAGGAGAGGGGAGAGGGAGGGGGGGGACGTGTGGGCGGGGTTGGGTTGAAATGTTGCGGCTTCTTCAAGTTGAATGGAATGAACAAAAATACCGAACAAAAGCACGCCAATAGGATCATCGTTGAACGAAGACCAAACTCGCAAATGCTAATGGGCCACTACGACCCGGAGTTGTCTGTCACCCGGTATGACATCAGCCTCCCCCACTCGACTCGAACGACAATTTCACCGCACCAAAATTACTGCATCCAGTCCGGTCCAGTTCACCCACACTCGAATCGATTATCGGGCACGACCGATGCGACTCGCCGCGGTGACACAAAGTGGATGATGGCGTGGCATTACTGACTGCCTACTGGGATGCGAATGAGTGCGCGATACGGACGAAGGCCGCTAGTTAATGTCAAAATAATGATGAGCTTTCTCGTGCGCGGTGGCGGCTTTCGTGCGAACGATACCTATCATGAATAAATGAATGAGTGGAAAATTGAATACTTATTGCGATTGATCTTCTTCTAGGCTTGTTGGGCTTCTGACGAGAGGATTTTGTCGACTGCGAACTAAGTGCTCGATGGTTGAACTTCAGCAGTTTATGAATTGGGATCATTCGATGTCAACGTCAATGCATTTATATGTATATTGTTTGTACAATAAGCACTCTATACTCAGTTGGTAATAACGTTTTTTCGCCGGCTTTACCGACTTAGATCCACTATACGAAGCTATGTAGAAGTGAGGATTGATATCGTCACAGCAAGCTGGTCAAATATTTCAACATCTTGAACCACTCTGTGTGCGACGTATCGCTTTTGCGATTTGTTTTCGATTCAAGCGGCGATAAGTCTTGAATTGAAATGATCTAAAACAGATGAAATTTTTTGCTGGGATGAGTTGCTGGAATGGAAATTATGGCCCAAACACAATGATAACGGAAGCTGAACGGCGACGGAAAAGCCCGATCTGAGTAATCCTGTTTGTCGAAAAAAAAAACAGGCTCCGTTTCCGTTATCATTGTGTTTGGGCGGTTACTAGTCTAATCTAATCTAATACAAATGCAGCCAGTACGAGAAAGCATCCTGGAAATAATTGGGTTAGATGACGCCCAATTATTTTTTTTTTTGTCAATATTGGCTTGCAGCATATCAAAGACATGATACAAGCGTTAAAGCGACCAGGCCTACTGCGTTGCATTAAACGCAAAAGATGATTCTGTACAACGAGTTGGATTCAAATGAATAGATTTGAACCATAACGAATTTTGTGAATCTACAGGGGAGGTAGGATGTGTGGACATACCGTACCATACGCTCCCACGTAATTAATAATATTTAAATAAATAATGAAAATCCGAGTATTGAAAAACAGGTAATGATAATGATGAACATTTAAAATCAGTATGCAATTTCATATAGAATATTATGTAAAATATATTGAAAGGATATTATAATGTGAAACCATAATAACTTTTAGACATGTATGTAGATTGCTGTCGTGTTGCAATTGTAGGAAGACTTGCGTTTCCATTATTAAACTTAAAGCTTATACAATGTAGCGTAGCCTCAAATAAATTATTTTACAAAACCAGGGAATCCCAAAGACAATCTGAAATTATATGTCATATAAAGAATATTTCAACAGTCCCGGAAAAAACTGAAAGCAGAGCACGACATGTTTATGAATAGGAACAGATCATTCTACAAGACACGATTTCAAAAGTCCTCCATATACCTAAATGTAACCTATAAAAGAAAGCATTTGTATGATGGAAGAGTCCAGTTTGATGTGTCCTGAATCAATTGGAATATCTAACACAATGCCACTAAACAATCATACTCAAATACAATCCCGCACTGCCTACAAGCACATTCCAGTCCACCACGGAAACAGCAGTTGAATTTCAGAAGTGCTACTTCAATGCAAATTATCATTGTGTTTGGGCGGTTAAGAATTAAAAGTAAAATTTTATTGACTTTATTATCCACTGTCTTTACAATCAAACGAACAGTAAATAAAAAAAACAAAAATTCAAAATCCGTAACTGAAATGTTCTCTAAACTTCTTACCGAATTTGTAAAACTGATTTTAATACAAAATGTGGGTGATTTGACATGTTAATTTTTTTATTTTTCATAAAATGACAACTGTAACAAAACCGAATACTAATTATTTCGAAAACTTTATGAAGTGACTCGAAGTGCACTAAAGAAAATATTCGGGATATATGGGATATATTTTGGAATATTTTGGAATATTTATTTATTCATCATCTGACAACATGGTCTTAATGAAATGTACTTAATCCTAGCTTAATTAAATACATTAAGAGATCGTAAGCGTTGTTCGAAAGTATGTGTAGACACACGTTTTGCAAATCACGGAACCAGAAGTCGTATTACTTTATGAAATCATGACTATGCATCATGAATGAACAAGACCGAAATGACCATTATCATGAATAATTTTCATGATCCAGAAATCATGACCACTGCAAGTGTTACGCGTTTCTGTCAGAACCTGCTCAATTATGTTGCAGCGCCGTTCGCGTTCGGTGGTAGAATTGTGTAAATTTAAAAAAAGGAGGTTAATCTTTCATGAACTATCAAACAATTAATCGTTTTTATCAAAAGTGGATTTTGAAACGATGTTGGACCATGCAGGGCTGGCCGATTACACCAACAGTCATGGCTACAGGAAGGCGATTTGGAGCTTTTCTGCAGACTTACGAGAGATCGGATCTTACTGTAAAGGCTCCAAAAGAATTTGGTAAGAAATTTCTTTCTCAATTTCTCAATTTCTCAATTCCTGAAATGGTAATAAAAACCCAAAAAAAAATTCAGTGCTCCATACAAGTATATCTTTTGAATAACCGTTGAACAACAGTGTACTTTGCTGAACAAATCCGTGGATTGAATTATGTGCTGAAAAAGCGTATTGTGATCGATAGAAGCGCTTTTATTCCACTTCTTGCTTTGATCTTAGTAATTCGCTTACTATGGGCATTTAAATTTTGACTGTCATCCTGATTCAATACTCGAAGTTTAACTTAATAAACGAGATCTGCACACAAACATGCTCTTTCTCGACCGCCTGTTGTTTATCCAATAATCATGCAAAATAGATATTTCATCAACGTTTTGAAGCTCGGTTGTGCGACTACATTGTAGTGCTTGACAATATTGCTTAATAAAAGCGAATATAGTCTGCCTATCCAACGTTTTACGAGCACCAATATTGAACTCGGTCTCCGGTAGGGAGCAAACGATTTGACTTTTGTCTTAGGTCGCTTGACAGCTAATCGATAAGGTTTTGATCGATTCTCTGTCAAACGGCCTTATCTAAACGTTATATCGCTTCCTCCCACCAGAAGCCGAGCTCAACCGAGACGGCCATTATTACTCGTAAAATGCTGGATAAGCTACTATACCACTATGCGTTCATGTTCTAATAACATTCTTAGTAAATGCTTTGTAAATATTGTACGGACTCATTATCCGACTGCACTATTTATGCCTAACAACGAAAACATATGTAGCCTAATGGTTACTGTAGCCGCTAAGGGATCAGAAGGTCGAGAGTTCTCAAGCAAGAGAATGCAACTATCTCTTGAATACTTGTTGAATACTTATTGAAATGGAGAAGTAAAAATAACTTCTAGAATATTTAATCGATTAATTACATGAAACATTTCTATGTTACAAAAATTGTTCATCTTATTTTGGTTTCATCTCCGTTTCACTGACGTACCGCACGTGCAGGGTCGGCTAAGGAACGGGTTCCGGCGGCATGTTCGTCTTGCCTGGATGCCAGCGAGAAGATCGAACTATAGTACAAATAGAATTGGCACAGCCGATGTTGACTTACCAATCGGAGCCGCCGGTTTTATTTTAAGATTTCATTTTATGGCACTCAAAACAATCGCACCCGGTTTCATGAATCAAAATCCCAAAATCATGCTTTGAATTCATGTTCCTAGAAAAAAAAATCCCGAATCATAAAGCCAAGGTCATGATATTCAGAACTCAAATCATGATTTGAGGAGCATTGAATCATGATATCATGATTCTTATTCATGATTCCCTCTCAGCAGAACAATTCGTATCGCTTCGGGTGCGTTACGCGAGCGTGAATCATGATATCATGAGCCCAAATCATGGTGTATTTTCATAATGTGAAAATACACTAGGCTCATGATATCATGAGTCGTTTTTACCATTTTTGGGAGCGGATTTGTTTCCGTGCAGGTTAAAACCAAAAACATGATATCTTAATTGAAATTGTCTGCTGAGTTGAGTTCACGGGATCATTGGAGGCCTATTTCTCGGAGTAGGTTGAATTAGCAGTCGCGACCGCAATACATGTTCTGGAGCATAAATTCTCATATGCTCCAGCAAGGCAGGACTATCGATTTCGGCACGGAGTATTTTGGCGATCTTACGACGATTCGCCAGTGGTTCAATGCTCAGTAATGCACAGAGATGTTCGTAAGGCGGAAGGTTTATAGGGTCATGCCAAGGTAGGTTTCTTAGTGCGTGACGAACAAATTTGCGTTGCACAGATTCGATCCTAGAGATCCACACAGCTTCGTATGGTGACCAAACCGCTGATGCGAATTCGAGAATTGATCTAACTAGAAAGCAATAGAGAGCGCGTAGACATGCAGGCTCATTGAAATCTTTGGCGATTTTCAAAATAAATCCAAGTTGACGGTTGGCTTTGTCAACTACGGCTGAGTAATACAGCTTGAACGTGAGTTGGTGGTCCAAGAGCACTCCAAGATCTATGACTTTATCAACGCGCCCAAGTTCTTGTCTTAAAAGGCTTTTTGAGTCGCCGATACGAGATTACACAACACTTCGATACACTGACTTTAAGTAAGTTCGACCTGCGAATCGATCTAGTAACTCTTGGAGTTGCCTCCAATCAGCTTCATTACGTACTACGAAGTATATTTTCAAATCGTCTGCATAAATCTAGGGGTGAGACAGCTCTACTCTGAGTTGCTTTGATGCACCGAGTAACTCAATATAGCTCAAAATTGAATCAATCGTAATCGATTATTATCGGTTGCCAGGGCTTCAAAAAGCTTGACTTTCAATTTGTTTGGAAAAAATAATGAACATTCCGCTAATGGCAATAGAAGGTGGAACAACGGCGAACCCTATTTCAAGGCTATGAGAGTTCTAGGAATATTTGATATGTGATACGTGATACGGACGGCTTTACTGAAGTCCAATTAGGTGTGATAACCACCGACACCAGTTTATAGTCTGACCGTCTGTCAGAATGATGCTGCAATAGCAAATCGCAGGTCAAGGTGGGTTTATTCAAAGTATGACTTTATTGGAGACATGACAATAACTTTTCGAAAAAGACAAAGGCTAACACAATCCGAGTTTAATAGAGGAATTGCTTGTATACAATTGTGCACACACGAGAGCTCATGTACTAGCGAGCGGTTTGTTTGACAGCTGCTGTGCAAAAACAGAAAGAAAACAAATGACAGTGATCGCTTGCTGAGCAACGTGAGTTACTCGAGGTACCTCAAAAGCAACTCTGAAATTGCTCGCGATTAGGAGCTGTCTTACCCCTTGGCATAAATAAGTATTCCCCCGTTTGCTAACAGGATCGTCACGTCGTTGAAAAATAATACGCACACCAGTGGACCCAAGTTGCTATCTTGTGATACACCAGAGCACGGAGAGAAAGGAGTAGACAATGTTGATCCAATTGTCACATTGAGTTGTCTGTTGCTTAGGTACGAGCTGGAGCCAATTACATACTCTGTTTGACACACCAACTCGAAGTAGCTTTGCAAGAAGAATATCATGTGTCAAAGGCAGCTTTTAAGTCGGTGTATATGGCATCAACCTATCGTCAACTCCATCGTCCAAAGTTCCGATACAAAAAGAGGTAAAGTCACATAGGTTACTCTCTACGGATCGCTTCGGATAGAATCCGTGCTGAGAGATTCAACTGAACAGTACATAATTCAGAATAATTTCAAGGCATTTGGATCCAGCTGACAAGGAAGTAATTCCACGGTAGTTTGAAATGTCTAACTTATTACCGAAACCGGAAGCATATGAGATGTCTTCCAGGCGGATGGAAAATGTTGATGCTTCTCCACAGTTGGGATCCGGTCTTCAAACACGCTAGTAAATTGCCGATAGAAAAGCTCACACTCTGCTTCAGCCGTTTGTGCATTCGATTCTCCTAGGTACATCGAGGTCAGCAAACCACTCTCCTTACGCTTTGAATTTACAAAACTCCAAAAACGTTTCGGGTTGCTGTCTTTGTGTGACGTAAATTTTGTACATGAACCGGTAGTATCCACAATAAATCCGACTGGCTTCGTTAAATTTTCGCTTTGCATACAAACATCTTTGGTGGCAATATTGCTGTAATAACAAGGAGCGCCGTCGTCTCAGCGTACGAGGATGCGCATTTGACCAAGCTGGACTCCTTGGGGGCCTCCTTCGCGGTGCAGCTTGACTCATACAGTTGTGTAGCATCCAATTAAATGAAGTAACGGCATTATCAACCTCGAGGCTTTGGTACACCTCAGTTCAGTCAACTTACGATAACAACTCATTTAGATAACCATAGACAGAAGTGGCCTCATACCACTCCAGGACACTTTTAGAATAGTGGCATGATGCCAAATCTGGCCAAAATAGCGGAGCTTCGTCGTGCTGCTGCAAGAACGGCAAAAGGCGCTTCTCGAGGCACTCAGATTTGTAGATCTCGCCATTTACTGTGCCCTTTGTCACGAAAGGCTCACTCCTCAGTCCGCAAGAGCAGATGGCCTGCCAAATGAGATATTTGGAGGCGAACTTCGACATTTTCTTCTTCTTAAATTTGTCGTCCACATAGAACTTGCTCTTGTCGGTGAAAAACTCCAACCCCGGAATTTGCTTAAAATCGGCTTTTATATACGTTTCGTCGTCCATCACACAGCAGCCATATTTTGTCAGCATCTTCTCGTAGAGCTTCCGTGCCCGAGTTTTAGCCGTCGATTGTTGCCGCTCATCGCGGTTTGGGAAGTTCTGTACCTTGTATGTATGTAGCCCAGCTCTCTTCTTTGCATTCAGCTGTGCGACATGCCGATCTTTTTAGCCAAATCACGGCTTGAGACGTTGGGATTTGCTTTAATCATCCGCTTCACCTTTCCCTCCGTCTTTTTGTTCTCCGGTCCCGGTTTCCTTCCAGCTCCTTTGCCGTGGTCCAACGTCAACCGCTCCTGGAACCGCTTCAACACTCTGGAGACGGTTGAATGGTGAATGTTCAACATTTTTCCCAACTGCCGGTGCGACGGGTCAGGAAATTCCAGAATTTGTTCTCTCGACTCGCGTTGGTTTTCGTTGAATCGAAAAACACGACTTCGAGTTTGACAGCATGTAAACCATACACATCAATGAGAAAGTATGCAAAATTTGGTTGATTTTTACCCAATGGTAAAAAAGTTATGCCCTGTTGAATGTGTCGCAATAATTTCGTGTTCGCCCTTTATTATAACTACTCTATTTTTATAAGTACAGCGTTTTTACAGAGTAGCATTCACTTAGTTTGCTTATTTCAAGTAGCTCAGTTTTTGACTTTTAACATGGAAATACGAAACTGAGTGAAAGTTACTCTATTTAGAGTAGATCTGAACGAGCGTGTAGTTACATTATATTGGTTCCATCGGTTCAGCAAAATGTTCAGAGAAAAATATTTGAGTGAGTCGAAGCGAGCAGTGATTCGTGAACTTGCTCGAAGAATTCACAGATTGGAAGCAAAGATCAGAAACGTACTAAAGAAAGGAGAAAAGAATGGAATTAAAAAGAAAACAAAAGGAAATATGAAGATAACCAACTGTGACCGGAATCCGATGCCGATCCGCCGATGTGGCCAGTTGAAGTTAATCAAAAAAGCCTAGAAATCAATCCACATTGTGGCCAGATATAATTTTAAGAAAAAATACAAGTCCTGATCGAAATTTAAATTAGACGACCAAAACTGTTGCGCATATTATTCGCACCATTTGAGGAAGAATTTGGAGGTAAAATTTTGCTTAAATTTCGAAGGTGGAACACTTATGGTTTGGGCCGCTTTTTCAAGACACGGAAATAGTCCTATTTGCACCATTTCGGCCAGCATGAATTCGAAAAGCTACATTATAGTTGCTAGACACCGTATGAAGACAGATAACTTCGTATTTCAGCCGGATAATTTTTGTTCATGTCGGCAATTCATATCGGCAAGAGATCTTTGCAATAGTTTTCGGATCAAAGCATCAAGATTCAAAACAGCCCGTAGACCGGATCTGAATCCCATCGAAAACAGGGGGCATCCTGTTAACAAAAGTTGAAGTCAGTTCGGAAAAGTTCATGCACTAGAAGCGGCTGTTAGAGAAGTATGGGAGTAGAAGAGTTAAAGTAGGTCGTTGTTTTTTGAATAATAACCTACAAGGGGTTGTTTAGAATGAAAATGAATTTATTTTTTCAATTGAAGTTACACAAACATCTTCCTAAATATTGAATTCAATTGCCTAAAAAAATATATAACTTCTTCCAAAACCACAGATCGACAAAGGCAAAGTACCAAACGTTCAGTTTAAGATTCCCTCAGTATAATTTTTTTGACGAAGATCATGGGTTAATCGTATATTACACTTATCAATATCTTCGATTGTTCTAAAGATTATCAAAATTTTATGCGCTGAGAATTATGCACAGTTTGATAGAAACATTGAAATTCTCGCGTTATCTAATGCACGTAAAGGGAATGCTAGATTTGGCATAAAATAATGGGATCTTTCATGTAAATATATGCCAGATATCGCTGGAATCAGATCTGTTGTATGGAAGATTGCAAACAATGTTGTATGCGGTATTATGAGGGATTGCCAACAATTACGTTGTTTACGCTTGCTTTGTCTTGAAATTAAACTGTTAATATCCGTTACTTTTTCTGTTTGCGCTGCATGATGTTATCTCCCATGGATCCCTTCTTGTATTGCCAATTAACTAGAACCGATAACTGCCGAATCACATCGTGCGTTGTAATCTTATACCATCCCCTCGGGCTGCAAACCAAAATCAATTACCAACTCACCTGATGAGAAGAAGGTCAAACCAGCTAATTTACGCAATTTATCCGTGAAGCACGAAACCAAAAATGTCCTCCTTTTCATTAACTTGTTCGTTCGTTCGGTAAATAACGAGACACTGGTCGGCCAACCACCAGCTCCTTTTATGTATTCATACATCTTTATCGTCATCCAAGCAGTCCACCGTCATCGTCGCCGCGTCGCCACGAACAAGAAACACAAAGCGCGCAAAGTATCAATTTGCCTAAGTAGGCCGGCCTCTGGCTGCGACAACCGTAAGCAAATGTTGGCGCGCGTAGGTGAGAGCCCTCATGGTCATTGAACCAATTTTGGAAACAAAAATACCACTTCTTCGAACGATTTTTTATTGTCAGCTATGTTTGTCAACTTATTCACAACTACTCTCTTTTTTCTCATGCTTTCTTCCAGAAATTGGAACAGGAAAAGTACATCCTAAAGCGACAGTTGGAGATCACCTCGAGTGAAAACGATGCCGTCATCCTGGAGCTACAGACCGACATCAAACTGTTTAAGCAGAAGCTGGAACTACAGGAACAGCTGATGCGCCAGATGGAACGGGAGAAGAACCTGCTGATCGAGGAACTGACCGCCCAAAACACCCGCCTATCCAATGAACTGAAAAAGTCCAATGCCGCCGAGCTGCAGCTTTCGGCTCAGCTGCAGGAGATCAAGGAGCAGTGCAATCGACGGACAATCAGCATACAGGATCACGTCAACAGCCTAGAGAGCCTGAAAAATGAGCTGCGGATGATTCTGGAGAAAAAGAACGATCTCGAGAATCGGTTGCACATGACCTCGAGCGAAAAGGAAAACCTCTCGATGGCTCTGAATGAAGCATCGGAGAGGATACACATCCTGGAGCGAAGTACCAAGGAGCAGGATACCAAGTACCAAATGACGGTTCAGACGCTGGATCGGCTGGAGAGGGAGAACGGCACGCTCAGCGAGCGGCTGGAGTCATTCGATTCACAGCGCTCCAGCTCCAGCGACCAGAACCATTCGTCGCTGCTGCAGGAAATGAACGGCGAGGACGACTCGATGATGATGGAAGGAGGCGGCGGTGGGACCAATGAAGAAGCGACGCTTTTGCTGTACAAGGAGGCCCAGTCGGTATATAAGCAGCTCAAGACGCTCTGCCAGACGCTGCGGAGTACACACCACGATGACGATTCCGGTGAGTTTAAATGAGGGAATTTTTTTAAGGAATTAATTTGGAATTAGCGTTTACTGAGGGACCAGGTTAAATTCACTCACTCCTGTTCAACTGACGTTGGCTGTTTTAATTTTTTTTAAGTTGTATCCAAAGAACCAAGTTAAGGAAAGGGAATGTGAAAATTTTGTTCGGAAGTGAACTGAGTATGTTAAGAGACACGCAGAGTGTACAGCTAATGCTTTATTTAGACTAAAGGCTGGCTTAAAGAAAATTGGTTATCACAAAAAAACCTGTAGTTCGTGATTCAACAAGTTTAAAAAGTCCATTAATGGTTGCTTTACAGTAACTTAATTAAAACTACCAACTTACAGCATTAGATGGTTACATTTCTCCAGTTCGAACGAAATCTCAAACCTTCCCCTTGATGGAGCCCATCAGCGCCCGCACAGTGGAAACGGACACGGAATCAGCGCATTTTAACCATTTTGCCCGAATTTGCTGGATGTCCTTGACTGCCCGTTCGATGTGACGAATGGTTCCGTTTCCAGGCCACAACTGCAAATCGCTTGCCAAATCATAGCCTTTTTCGCGAACTTGTCGGCAAACACGAACTTGAATCTTCCCGGCACATCCCCACGTCCAGTGGGGATGTAAAACTTTTGATCGGTAAGCTGCTTATAATCGAGTTTGACGTTTGTTTCGGCATCGATCAAAGTGCAGCCCTTGTATTTCGTCAAAACATGGTCGTTCAAGAGCCTTGCCCGCTTTTTGGCCAAGGAATTCTGCTTCATATGGCGGTTCGGTTGTTTACTGGCTTTGTACGACTTGTATCCTTCCCTGGCAAGAATGTCCCGCACCGTTTGAAAGTTGACCTTCTCGCCTGGGGGTGGAAAGGGGGGGGGGGGTTACCACACCTCACCACTTTGCGGCGGGGGGGGGGCTCCGGGGTGTTTTTTTTTTTTTGGGTGGGCGTTCTTCGGGGGTTGGTGGTTACGGGGGGAGACATCTTTAATTTTCGCATTAAATCGTATTATAATACCACTAATTCAAGATTAAAATATTAATCTTGACAATAATGTGATTTAGAGTAAATTCGTTTTGGAGTGCACTCCAGTGAGATGACACTTGCCACCAATGTCGTTTATTCCCAGGTCCGGGTCATCTGGCTTATTGGTATTCGTGAGATGTGGAAATGTATAGTGGTGTTTGTGTTTCGTCTCAATGTTTACCTTTTAACACGGAACAGCTGATTATGGTGATGTCAAACTATCAGCTCACAGTATGGAATGTTATGGTAGTTTGACGTCATCACCCACGTGCTCAGCAATGTTTACAATATTTTTGCTTCCAACACAAGTAAACTGCTCGATGTGCGGACCTAAGCTGAACGACATTGACTTGCCACCAGGTGACGACTCCGCCGTACGTCAACAAATTAAAAAAAAGCAAATCATGCGCGAAAACTATACACTGTTAATAAAATTATAGCATTGTATTGACAGTTTATGATATCATAATACCGTATAATGATATTATAATTTTATTATTTTCACTAATACTTATAGTATTGGCATTAAAATTAATGCAAGATTAAGTTGTCTCCCCCCTAGCACTCGACGAACTGTTGTTTTTGGCATCTTCAGCACTTTAGCCAGCTTGGAACCGAACCACTCCGGATTTACCAGGTGTGCACAACATTTTTTGTACTTTCGAGTTCCATTTGGCGTTATTTCTGAACGCGATTGACTACTTAGATCAAACTTGCCCCAGTGGTTCTGTATAAAGTAGATCACAGTGACGTCACACCTCAGATTTGACAGATACTGGTGCCGTTGTGTTCAGAAATTCCTGTGTGAAAAACAAGGACGGATAAAAGGGTATAAGAGATAGCAACAGCCGTCGTGTCACCCGTCCTTGTTTGTCACACACGAATTTCTGAACACAAGGGCACCAGTATCTGTCAAATCTGAGGGGCGGAGTTACGGTGATTTGGTCTATAGAGGTTTAAACAAACCACTGTCAAAGATATTCGATTCCCAACACTAAAGGCGTGCTAGCATCGCGCGAGGGGCGTAATTTACTTTTAGTCAACCTTTATAGTGTTGTAACGTGATACAAGGCTATCTTGATGACGTTTTTCATGTTGATACTTTTTGTAACACTCTTGCATCATGTTATAAGTCCGTAGTCTGAACAATGCGAACTCAGTGCAAGCTTGCCCATAATTGATACGTTGCGGATGTGTTTGCGTGAACTCGACAGTTTTTCGATAGGTTTTCTGTCAAATTTACGTCAACGGAACGCAAACGTGTCAATTGTGTGCAAGCCTTGAGAGTTATTCCGAGAGTTAAAGTGACGTTTGTCACTTGGTGAGGTGAGAAAAGTTATTTACAGTGATGTGACTCTCCTTTTGATTTGCTCAGGGGTGTGAAGTCGCTGCAGGTACTGAGTACCGTGTTGAGCACACGGTTTTTGCAAGCAGTATGGAATGGTAAAAAAAATACTCAACTGGTTTTACTTCGATGAGTTGAATCTACCCAGGTTCTGGATACATAATTTAGATAGCCATTCTCAAACGTTGAAAGGAAATGAACGGATATTTAGTATCTTCTGCCTATTGTTTAGTACATGTTAAATGAGCTTTGCGGATTTTTGCGGCGCTTCATAAAAATGTTGCATGCTTGCCACAAATACGACGGGTCCAAGAAGTTCAATTCTGACAGAAGAAATTTTGCTTTTTATGCAAAGGATATTATTTCTGTTTTGAAATGCTCATGATTATTGAAAATTCAAGGACCTCAAACCTGTTCTTATTTGTTAGTTTTCAACACGTCTTCTTGAAAAAATTACAAATTATTACATGAACGCCCACTACCGTATTTCTTTCATTGAAAACGGGTAAACATTATCCATTTAACAAATGTCAACATTTGAGTATACTACAATTGTTATGTCTGTATTCTCCGTACGTGGATCAACGATTATGATGTAGAAGGAGATGTTCGCTCATCACCATGGGGCACCAAGAATGGACAGTAATGTTTGCTAGAATGAAAGATATGAAGAGAAAGTGTTGATAGTTCCGTCAGTGCCAGCGGTCTGAGTATACTTTTCTCAGTTTTTTTCTACAGGTACGTTTACTTAATTTTGAGTTAAAACATGTTCACCCATTGCTGAGTTAGTGCTTTTTTCGTTGAACTGAGTGAATTTTGACTCAAAAATGAGTGGCTGTCGAACCAACAATCAATGTGCAACTAGCGATTTGAAATTGGTTCACTGTTGAAGAACCGCCAGTTCTGAAGTACACCTTGCAGTCTACACCTTTCTATGCACTCTTGTGCTTGTCAGTACCTGTCGCTTCCTCAGTCAACTTTCGGCCCTGGTTCGGGGCTTACTAGTGCTAGGCTCGACACTGTTTCCGCGACTTCTTTCTGTTACGTTTCTCGGTTGGGAAACTCCACTTTTCTTACAACCGCTTGTCCAAAACTCCTCCTCCTCCCCTGAGGGCGAGGTTTCAATTGTGTTCTGATTCTCGTTCACAACTGCTTGCTCTGTTTCCTCTCCTGGATCGAGAGAGTCACTTCGCTTGCAATCGCCTGCACCCAGTCTTTCAGATAGTGCTTGGAGGGATTTTTCTAAGAAGTACCGAGTTCCAATGTTCTTTCGAAGGCCTCCTGGTTCGGGATTTGTTCGTGAGAAGTTTCGGATTCGAAAATGAAAATCAGGGTTCACTCCCGTCTTCCTAAGCTGACCTCCTTGTTCGGGAAGTTTTGCTTCAAACTTGCTTTTATTGAAACTCTCTTAATCTAGTTATCTTAAGCCCCACGAGTTGCATTCTCGATTCGTATTAAAGTATATAATCCTAAAAGTTGTTATGTAATTTTCCAGAACTTCCCATAACCCATTAGGTTATTGATTTTCTATCATTTGGCCTGATTCTAGGTGACGCTACGTTCGTCGTTGAAGAGGTCAACCTAGTTTTATTTCCCTTATATTCTATATCCCTTTCAGACCTAATATTTCTCATTATGCTCTCGTGTTTATATCTATTTCGTAACTCGGGTCTGAGAGGGAGTTTAAGATTAAATGGCAACATTTGTGCCGTTCTTTCCTTAAGTCATATCCTTGGCTTAAGGCCAAACAGAGAAAGGACTAAGTCTTGTTTAACATAATCGCGCCTGCTCATTAGCAGCGCGTGGGCGTGTTTTCTTATCTCGGGTGCGTGAAGCGTTCTCGCCCGAATGATGCAGTTCATTATGTAAACCGCCAACAATTCCTTTTCGTCCTACTTTTCATTTCATTTCGTCTCATTAGCGTCTACGTCGGGATAAGTTTCTACGACGATATGGTTTAATTATTGCATCTTATTAATTAGCACGCGGTGACAGTACCTTTTGGTACAAGTATCTTTGTTTTTGTTTTGATTCGCTATGTTATTTTGACAGAAAATTTGAGAGTTTATTGGTGTGAGTTACGGTCTTAGGGGCGAATCATTAAGCTTGGGACTGAGCTTGGGACCGGTGTGCTAGTACTTCCTGAGCCAAAAAATATATTCGTTTTCTTCATGACTATTCACCCGCTGGTCAAACAGCGTGTAGCAAACAAGCAAAGTAAATAAAAGTTGTAGTTTTGCTGAGCAGTGCATGGGATCATTGTTGTAAAAATGTAACAATTTTGACTTAAAAAATAAATAATATCTCTTAGAGTGATATGTCCGAAATACTTCCAAAATGAAAGATTATGACTTGTTACTAGACTAGATGTTACTTTATTGCAAGCCCAATTACGAATCCATCATGAGATGTCAGTGGGTCTGTTAACATAGGTATCTAATGGATTGAGTTTGTTTGATTCTATGGTGATCATGTGATAACTGAGACCCAACATTTCTCGAATACTTTTTCAAACAGACGTATCTGATTTTGTAAACAAAGAGGGGAAGTAAAATTCAAACGTAAATTTCTCAAAACTCTCAGCACTCTCACGGAAAGTTGCATCACCATTATGTTAGAGTAATTTTATTCTTTGTGTTGGCGGCCTTAAAGGGTGATACGGTCAAAATTTGGTCAAGGGAAAACGCGTGTAAATCGGTGAAATCGTTTATTTAAAAAATCAAATTAAATTTCTTTTTCAAGTTCAATTAGTATAAAATTCAGGAAAAATATTCAGTTAGGCTTCCGCTTTTCCAAATCCGAATTGTCGGGCCTTACGCTTGACCCCTGCCATCAGATTTTGTACAGCCACCTTGTCCACCTTCTTCGCCGCAGAAAGCCAGTTTGCCTTGAACTGCTGCTCGTCCTTAGCAGTTGTTTTGGTCTTCTTTAGGTTCCGCTTGACAATAGCCCAGTATTTCTCAATTGGGCGGAGCTCTGGCGTGTTGGGAGGGTTCACTCCATGGCCTTTTTACCGTAATGGCAAGATGCCAAATCCGGCCAAAACAGTACGGAACAACCGTGTTTCTCCAGGAAAGGCAGCAGACGTTTATTCAAACACTCTTTCACGTAAATTTCTTGGTTGACAGTCCCGGTAGCTATGAAAATGCTGCTTTTCAAGCCACAGGTACAGATGGCTTGCCAAACCAGATATTTCTTTGCGAACTTTGACAGTTTCGTGTGCTTGAAAATATCTGCTACCTTTCCCCTTCCTTTTGCCGTATAAAACTCCTGTCCCGGAAGCTGCTTGTAGTCGGCTTTGACGTAGGTTTCGTCGTCCATTACCACGCAGTCAAACTTCGTCAGCATCGTCGTGTACAGCCTCCGGGATCGCGCTTTGGCCGTCGTATTTTGTTTATCATCGCGATTTGGAGTCACTACCTTCTTGTAAGTCGATAGTCCGGCTCGTTTTTTGGCTCGATGCACGGTTGTAGACGGTACACCCAGCTTATTTGCGGCATCTCGGAGAGATAGGTCAGGGTTTCGCTTGAAACTACCGGCAACTCTCTTTGTCGTCTCAGCGGCTTCCGGTTTTCGATTTCCCCCCGATCCAGACTTCCTGGCTGTCGACAAACGTTCCCCAAACACTTTAATTACATTTGTAACGGTTGATTTGGCAACTTTTAGCGATTTTGCCAACTTTGCGTGCGAGTAGCTCGGATTTTCGCGATGCGCGAGCAAAATTTTGATACGCTGCTCTTCTTGCTTGGACGGCATTTTGACAACTGAAGAGTGAATTCCAAAATCAAAATAGGAGCAACATTCTACACACACACACCTTCAAAATGAGGGGTGTTCAGGTTTTTTAAATGCAAAATTGAAAGAAATACGTCAAGTTGATATTGACCAAATTTTGACCGTATCGCCCTTTAGTTTGCATGAAAGTGTTAACCCTTTAAGAATTTAACGTTTAAATTTTATGTCGTTTTCGATTATTGCCAGTGCGAAACTGGGTTCGCCCTAGGTCCACCTTAACAGCTGTCAAAACGTTTTTTTTTTATTAAATCGGTCGGATCATCGATGAGGTTTGCTGTCAACTTTTTTCGAGGTCCAACCTCAGCTCACAAGATTGCACTAATACCATCATACTGACTCGACTCTGGATCCGTTTTCGTTCGGTAATTGCGAGTCAGAGTTAGACCTGACCCAGGTTTAAAACCGAAAACGACATTACTTCCCCTCTTTGTTTACAAAATCACATACGTCCGTTTGAAAAAGAACTCGAGATTTCCTCCTTAAGGTTTCATCATCCAATAGGATTTGAACCGGGCTGGAAGTTGAATTATGCAACGTCCTTTCTCCACGATGGGTATAGTTGGATGGTTCGTCTACTGCTACTGGCGCTGGTTGGTCCTCGGTTGGTTCATCCATGGACCTTACGTTGTTTCCGGCTTCATCCTCCGAGAAATTTTCAGTCATGTAGGAATTTTCCTGGTTGGCCGGCAGTGGCTCTTCAAACTCCTGCGCTGCTGCAGCTGGATCTTCACCGTTGAAAGCGTTGTTTTTCACCGTCCTGTCTCTGGATGTGGTAACATCTTCGCTTCTGCTTGGCCTTAGCAAAGATGATACGGTGCGTGGTGATCTTCCGAACTCAATCTCAATCTCAGCCGGCGATATACCGTCCAGGTCGCTGATCGGAGTGGACCGGTACACTTGCAGGAACGGGAGTAGGGCTTGCTCTAGCGTCTCTACCCCCGAGCGGATTTTCCGGAGGCTTCTCTTCGGGGTGTCCACGAATCTTTTAGCTAAGCCATTTAAATATGGATGGTACGGAGCGATACGGATGGTACGGAGCGATACGGATGGTACGGAGCGATACGGATGTGCCGGATACCTTAACTGGTGCAAAAACTATGGAATTCTTGGCTTGAGAACGGGGTGCCGATATCCGAATCGATTACCTCTGGAATACCAAATGTTGCGAAGGTTTGATTCAGCAGCTTGATTGTGGCTTTTGTTGTCATCGATTTAGTTGCCTACACCTCAGGCCACTTGGGGTAAGGATCAGCTATTACCAGGAAGTAGACTCCATCTACTGGACTTGCGTAATCGACGTGAATCCTCGATCAAGGTTTGGAAGGTACGGGCCAGGATTCCAGTGTTGTCTTGGTAGGAGTCTTGCCATCTGTTGAAAACGGTTTTCAGCGCTTGACGGAATCCTCAATTTTGCTTTCGATGCCTGGCTAGTAAACAAAGCTTCGTGTAATCTCCTTCATTCGGACCATTCCCGGATGGCCTCGATGGAACTGTTGCAGGATTCTTCGTCGAAATTGGTCGGGAACGACGATTTTTTCGCCGAACCATGCTAGCAACGTCTTTGAAAGTAGGATCTAACTGCAGCGGAGAGACTCTTGGAGCAGCTGGGCCAACCGTCTCGGATGTGTTTAGCAACGGTTTAGAGTGTGGCGTCCATCGATATATCCTTTCGCAGTGCTGCGATAGAAACAGGAAACGTCTCTGCTGAGTCGGAAATAATGCTTTGCAGACCTTCCTCAAGGCTCATTCCTGCGATGACGCATTCTTTCTCGAGTTGGTTGGTTCGGTCGATCAGCCGGGACAACAGGTCTGCCCATCCGTACTCGTTCGTGCACACATGTTGAATCTCGAAGTCGGTTTTCAGCATCCGTGAGAGCCCACCGTTGGAGTCGGTTCGCAGTGTGTAATGGAATGCCCTTCCTGGAACCGAAGATGGAAGTCTTTCGCCATTTCACGTCCTTCTTAAGCAGCTGGTCCATCGGATGGCGCAATTCGCGTTAGTTGTGCACGAATCTACCGCAGAAGTTGAACGCCCCTAGGTTCGATCGAAATTCAGAGACGGTGCTTGGTGGCGGAAGTGCAGCGATGGCCTTGTTTGTTGACAATTTGCCCCAAGTAATCGAGTTCTGTTCGGCAGAAGTGGCACTTCTCGGCTTTGACGTGGACGCCGTACTCTTTGAGTCACAGGAAAAGTAGGTTGAGTGACGCTGCGTGTGACTTGATGGCCTTCCCGAACACCATGCCATCATCGATGGAAAAGCAGACGCTTGGTATGACCGCAATCAATCCCCGTGTTGGAATGCTCCCAGTGCTGACTTTGCTCCGGGGGGCAGGCGATTGAACCGAATCTACCCGCGATGTGTGTTAATGGTGAGCAGCTTCTTGGAGTCGTCTTCCACTTCGAGAAGTAGGTAAAAATTGAAGAGCTTGATGATGCTGAAGATAGTGATGCTGTTGAGTTGCGCGAAGATTTCATCGGGTTTCCGGAGCGCATCGTGGTTGGGTTTTACCGGCTCGTTGAACCTCGTCAAATAGTCTATGCAGATGCGAACTCAGCCGTTCGGTTTGCGCACCGCCACGATAGGAGCAGCCCATTAAGAGAAATTGACGGTTTCGATGATGCCCAACGTTTGCAACCGTGTGAGTTCGGCATCGACCAACGGAATGGTGTTGAAGGGAAGTGGACGTTTGAGACAGAAGAAAGGATTGGCATTTGATTTTAGAAAAAGCTTTTCCTTCGTTTTCTTGCAGTGCCCCAGTGAATTGCTGAAAACATCTGCATGCTTCGCTAGGAATTCATGGATCTGCTGGTCGACCGACTTCGCCGTTACTAGGTTGCAGACAGAGTCGATACCTAGAAGTTGAGGTTACAGTTTTACCGATGATGCTGGCGTTGCACTGGAACTCAACCATTAGATGGAGTGGCTTGCCCAACGCGCTGATTGCTTAGATCGGCAGTCTGTTGGTCGGAGGGTTGCCCAAATAGTCCCAGGTTTGCTTCGAGATTACCGTGATGTCACTTGCTGTGTCCAGCTTGATAGCCACGCCGTTGATGAATGTTAGCACATACTTACGCTTGCTGGATCCTTCAACGATGTGTTTCACAATGTATACTCCTTTGGCTTTGGCTTTTCCGGGTTTGCGTGATTTGTTTGCTGGCTTCTTCTCCTCCTCATCTGGATTGGTTTGTCCGGATTACTTTCGGGATGAAAGATCTTGACATTTTTCTACACTAGATGTTACTTTATTGCAAGTCAAATTACGAATCCATAATGAGGTGTCAGTAAGTCTGTCTGTATAGGCATGCAATGGTTGCTGTGATTAAAACAAGCGTATGATTGTAAATTTGTTGATTCTATGGTGATCCTGTGACATCTGGGACCCAACATATAAGGAATTCGTTTCAGATCTAGTTTCAAACTGGATCGGGTATCAAAATAGTATCTACCAATGTTTTGACCAATGTTAGTTTATTTGTATTGTAAGAGCATCTCCAGGAGTGTTGTAGTTCTAGATTCATTTTATATGTCAGTTATAAATTTTTCTCTTGGGAAAATATATAACAAGGGGAAGGCCACCCTCTCTTCAGCAGCAGTTCCAAATGTTGTTCTAAACCTAAAGACTTGAATGTGTGTGTATAATTGATTCTCAAAACTTCTGTGGGCATATTCTCAGAATTCCTTAGGAGTTCTCCTCAAATTTCCGCTGTAATTCCTCAAAGAACTTCTTTGGAATTTCTCTCAGAATTACTATCCCCTTTGAATTTCTCTAGAAATCTCAGAAGTCGTCTGGAATTTTCCTTAGAATTTCTTTAGAATTTTTTTTAGAATTTCCCTAGAATTCTCCTCAGAATTCAGTTGCTATTCTTCATAGGATTTTTTCTGGAATTCTCTCTTTAATTCATTCGCAGTTTTTCTAAGAATTCCTCTGGAGTTCTCATCAGTGTTCTTCTGCAATTCTCATCAGAATTCCTGTGGAATTAATCTTGGAATTATACTGAAATTCTCAAAATTCCACTCAAACTGTCTTCAGAAGTCCTGCGGAATTCTCCAGAAGTCCACTGGAATTCTTCTCAGAATTTCTCAGGAATTCTTACTAGAGTTTCTCTAGTATTCTCCTCAGGATTCTTCTTAAATTCTCATCAGAATTCCTCTGAAATTCCTCTCAAAATTCCGCTAGAATTTCTCCAGTATTCCTCTGGAATTTTCCCTCATAATTCCTTTGGGATTCCTCTCAGAACATCTCTGGAATTCCCCTTAATATTCGTCGAAATCATTTTCGGTTCTATACCTAATTTAAATGTTCCACAATATGGAGAAATTCTCGAAAACATTTTAAAAACAAAGAAATAGGGATATGATGGTAAGCGAGTTCAGACTTGAAGTAGAACGTATACAAGATTCAAACAGATGCACGACCGGACGTTGATTCAAAGTTTGACGTTTGACTTGATTCCATAGACACTACCACAATGACGAAAAAAAATAACTTGAATGAAACGCGTTTCAAATTTGAACAAAAATAGAACAACGTAATATTCCAGTTTTAAATTTTAACATGAAACTGTTCCAAATTATCCAACTAGAACGCCTTGCTGAAGTTGCCTTTGTTATAAATCCAGTTCTATTTTGTAACGACCAAACACTCCTGGAGATGCCCTAAACCTACCTCATTTAATGGATCTCAATGACTTGAAGTTCAGTTTTGCGCTGGGTTAGAACCAGTTCCAACCCCGATAATCAACTGAATCCTCAGAGTTAGACATAACTAGAGGCAAAGATCTTGTGCCAAAACCGCACCGAGTACTGTCAAAATTTAAGCCAAATGAGCAGAAGTCAAAATTTAAGCCAAATAAGCCTCCGTTTTCAACTAGTCAGCTGCAAATTCCGCATATCTCTTTCTCGGAGGATTTCTAAACAGACAAGTCAATTATAATGGCGTCCATTCGTGAACCCAATAATCCTAGAGAGTACATTTTTCGGGGATGTGTTGTTGATAAATAGACAACAATTCAGCCATACTACCAAACCCCCAATTCCACTTAACCTCATTGAACCTAACACACCTCTCATCATCCACAGGGCTCCACTCGGACATGTCCTTCTCGTCGATGGACAATACGTCGTCATCCGCGCCGCAGTCGGTGGACGCTGGGTTGGGCCAATCGACTGGTCCCTCCCCCCACAACAGCGGTCCAGTGGGAATTCGAGGGCCGGAAAAGTTCCACCGCGGCATGCTGTCGTCCGCCGCCGATGAGCTGGTTCATATCATCATGAACATGGACGCCATGCAGTTCAAGACCATGTTCGAGCAAACCCGCTCGATGCTGATCGACCAGGAGGAGGAGCTGAAGAGGAAAACCGATCTGATCATGCAGCTGGAGAGCAAGGTAAGTTGAACGTTGTTGACGTACCAGTGAGTGAAGATTGATGGTTTATTCGTTTCACCCGTAGCTTTCGGTTCAGGATATCGAGTTGCAGAGTGCACTGGAGGAGCGAAATCAAGCCCGCAACGATGCGTCTCACTCGAGTTTGGCCCAGGACGAGACGGTCGTTCAGGCTCGGCAGGATCGGGACGCGGCGATCGAACGGCGGACGAAGGCTGAAGTCGAACTTGCCAAGAATCGGGTGGAGCTGATGCAGGCGAACAGCCAACTGCTGGAAGCCATCCAGCAGAAGGTGGAACTGCTGCAGCAGCTGGAACAGTGGCAGATCGACATGCACGAGCTGATTGAGGAGCAGATGAAGAATAAGCTTAACAATGAAACTAGTACAAAACCGCAAACGCCTCAGCGTCCGTCATCGCAGCAAACCGGTTCCTCGTCTGCCGGTTCGTCGGCTAACAACCGCAAGAGTCGCCTACTAGATCTGTTCTACCATCGATGAGGGAAATCCTCAACTGACATGCAAAAGAACTAAACATTAAATCTCGATCAGTCAGATTTTAAGCTACCCGGGCATTGCCACCCTTAATGACAACCACAGGGGATGCGACTCACATTGCATTTATATTCGAACCCCTTAATCTACTGTAACTGTCTTGAGTCGTTTCCATCCCATTTTGTACATCAGAAACTGACAATTCTGTCACTTTGGCACCCGGTAACTTCAGGGCCTACTCTGACCGCATGTGATAGTGAACTTTGGATCGACGATTTAACTGATTATTGATTCTTTTTAAGCGGTCTACCAAAAATAACAAGATGGGACCTTGTGACAACAGTATTTTTTTTTGTATGAAGAATTATAATGAAGCGTTTTTAACATCCATATCTACCGAGAAACAAAGTAATGTTACAATATGCATATCCCAATCCCCGCATTCCCGTATATCCAAAAAATAACACTTTGTACCCAGAAAGCAAAAATTCGATTAGTTAACTTAAACAATGTGTAATTTATGTAGCTAAAGTTTACCTTTTTACTACCGGTGTAACCAAAAATTTGTATCGTGAGAATTGACAAAAGTGAAACGTATATTGAAACCGTACTTACCTAACTAATTTAAAATTGAGTAAATATAACAACTAACACACCAACAGATCACTATTGTGCAGCAGGGTCGTTTTGCACCAACGGCATCCACCGGGAAGAAACGGTTTTCCCTCTCGCTCTAATTAAGGTCTGAAAACAAAGAACCGAACTGGCGAGGGGGGTGTGATACTTGTTCGTTAAAATGCAAATCCCTTCGTTCGCCGGATGAAGAGAAAAAGACGCCTTTGTACTAATATTGCTATTATTCTTATTGCTACACCTAAAGATAATTAGAAAAGATTAGCCGAGTGATAACAGGATGCCTTTTTAATAGACGAAATCAAAACAAACTAGCTGGAACGGAGCGATTGAACATGGTTGGTTGAAAACTGGATCCGTAGAAGAAAAACGCTGGCATGAGATGTATATATAAGATTAACTATTGCATAAAAGAACATTCCTAAAAGCTTTTTTTTTAACATGCAGCGAAGTGATTAGTGGAAAGATTTGTTTTGTTTTCTTGCGGAATGTTAGATCGAAAAAAGTCAGAAGGTTATTTATCGTTTACGGTATGAAGGAAAACTAAAGAAATGTCTAAATTAAACAATGTTGAAAGCTGATACTGTCAAGTAATCTTATTTGTAACTGTTGTAACTGAAACACGAAAAATGATAGAATAAAGTAATAACGATGAGATTAAAATTATTGTTTGCTTTTGATTTTGGAAGTTCCTAATGATAGTTGGTCAATATTACTTAGTAAGGAGCGCTCCGTATGTAACCTCGTTTTTGGTTAAAAAGCAGGGTATCTGTTTGAATAAGTTGTCGAGAAATACACAACAGTCGGAAGCGGAGCAAGTAGTTGTTTGGTAAATGTTATGCTCAATATGATCAATGAGGATTGACAATATTTACAGGGTGTCTCTCAATAGGTGTCAGTATAACAAAATGGGATCACAGTGAAGAGTTGGATCGAAGGAGCAGTTGATTCGGTTGCTACCGTAGATACCTAAGAGTTGTTTGCTTGCTATACACTACTGTAAAACTCTAACATTATTAAACGAGACTTCATCCTGAACACACGTCTTTCTCTAGAGGTTATGGGCCCAGTTACGTCCGCCCTCTGAAGTTGAAACGAAATTGGTATCAAGAATTCAAGTTCGTTACGGAATTACGGAGAAGACTGAAGTTACGATGTCGAGTGCGACCAAAGTCGGGATTGTCCAGTTTGCAGGCGAAGGATACGACGTATGGAAGTTCCGTGTAGAAACGCAGTTGTCGGCTCATGGCGTGACGGAGATGCTCACGATGGATGTACCAGCTGAGGAAGCGCAGAGGAAGGTTTTTCAAGAAAAGGATGAAAGGGCGAAGGCTCTTCTAGTGGCGTACATTGCTGATTTGCATCTGGAATACGTGCGTGAAAAGGAAACTGCAAAGGAAATGTGGAACTCCCTGGCGAATACATTAGCGAAGAAGGGTTTTGCAACGCAAACCTACATACGAAGATCCTTCGTAATGCTGAAGATGGAAGAAGGAACACTGTTAATGGACCATTTCCGTCGATTTGACGAGTTAGTTCGCCAGTTGAAGGGAGCTGGGGCTACTGTCAAGGATTTGGATACCGTAAGTCAGCTTTTCATTTCATTGCCATCGTCGTATGATGTTGTCACAACGGCTATGGAGAACCTCGAAGATGACCAGCTGAAGTTAGACACGGTGAAAGCGCGTTTGCTGGCTGAAGAGCAGAAACAATCGGGAAGAGAGGATAGTTCCAAAGTGAATGGTGTTTCGGATGGATCTGGATCAGCGTTTGCAGCGAAGCCGGTGAGAGGAAAGGAGAAAAGTAAGTTCCAAGGGAAATGCTTTGAGTGTGGTGAACAAGGACACAAGAAGTTTGCTTGTCCGAAGATTAAACACCGACGTGATAAAACACAAGTAGCGACCGTACCGGTGGATAGAGAAGTTGCGTTAGTGCTGAATCAGGAAGGAAGGAAAGATCTGAAGAAGTAATCGGATATGGAGTGGATCCTTGACTCAGGAGCAAGTCGTCATATGGCGTACAGTGAAGAGTTTTTCCACGATCTCTCGGAGTTCGATGATCCGCTGGTGATTGAGAGTGCGAAAGAAGGTGAAAAGCTTGTTGCTACTAAAGAAGGCACTGTGAAAGGAAAGGTCCTCCCGGATGGAAATGGTTTGACGCTGTCGTTCGGAAAAGTGCTGTGTGTGAAAAACCTCAAGTTCAATCTGCTGTCTTTGTCGCGCTTGCTGAAAGCCGGAGTAAAAGCTGAGTTCAAGCCTGATCGAGCAGTGTTGTCCAAGGATGGTGAAAATGTAGCTGTGGCGATGTTACGTGGAAACCAGTTCTACTTGAACATGAAATTGGTGAAACCCGGCTCTGCTATGCTTGCGAAAGGTAATGAAGGTGACTTGGAGTTATGGCACAAACGGTTTGGAACGGTGAAAAACCAGATGTTGGAAAGCTGAGGGTGTTTGGATGTCTGGCCTTTGCATGGATTCCGAAACAAAAGAGGAGCAAGTTGGATGCTACTGGTCTGCGTAGTGTAATGCTGGGCTACTCACCGACTGGATATCGTTTGTGGAATCTGAAAACAAGGAAAATGTGATGTAAAATTCGACGAGAAAAGCTTTCCATTCAAGGCTCAAGAGATCTCATCGGAGGAAGAAGTTGCTTAGAAGATGATGATTCCAGAAGTTACTCCAGTTTTTGAACCAGTCAATACGGAAGGCGAGCAGCAACGAAATGAACCTGAAGACGAACCAGAACCTGAAAATGAAGGCGATAATCCAGTACCGCCCGATGATGAATTTGAAGTTGATGACGATGACGATGACGTTGACACTACTGTTGAAGACGACTCATCAGCGCTCCCATCACAATCGAAGAATGGGAACAACTGTGAAGAGTTGGTTCCGAGGTCCAGTGGTCGGGAGCGCAAGGCCCCAAGTTGCTTCGCTGATTTTCTTGCCCCCTATAGAGCCCTTTCTGCTGCTGATGAATCCCAACAGGTTCCAACATGCTATGATGAGGTTGACGGTCATCCACACGAGACGGAATGGAGGCAAGCAATAGCTGACGAGCTAGCATCCTTGAGGAAAAACCAAACGTGGACAGTGGTAAGGTGCCCTGATGCGGTGAAGCCTGTGCCGAGTAAATGGGTGTTCACCTTGAAGACTGATGCTGATGGGAATCCTGTGCGCTACAAGGCCCGCCTGGTTGCTAAAGGATACATACAAAAGAAGCACGTAGATTTTGAAGAAATGTTTGCTCCGGTGGAAAAACTTTCAACTATACGGACGATTCTGGCAGTTACTACGAACCGAGATCTGAAAATTCACCAGATGGACGTGACCACGGCGTTTCTCAATGGAGTTCTTCGAGCAAAGGTGTACATGCGTGTTCCAGAGGGGGTAACCAGTCAGCCGAATGAAGTTTGCTTGTTAAAGAAGACCCTATACGGTCTCAAACAGTCACCTCGTTGCTGGAACGGTCGCTTTAATGAAGTTCTAGTAAGAATTGGATTTGTTCGTTACCGTCACGACTACTGACTTTGCGTTCGAGGACAAGGAAATCAAATTGCATACATCGTTATTAGCGTTGACGACTTACTCGTAGCTGCTGGCGATTTGCGGACAATCGTGCTGATTAAGGAACGGCTGAAGCGAGAATTTGATATGACGGACTTGAACGAACTACATCACTTTCTGGGCATCAAGATAGAACGTGACAAGGAAGGTACTGTGTATCTGTCCCAAGAAGTGCTAATCCGAAAAGTTCTAGTACGTTTCGGAATGGATGGATGTAAACCTGTCAACACACCCGCTGAAACTAAGTTGCAGCTTCGAATGAATACTGGAGGATGCAGCTATCCATATCGCGAACTGGTTGGCAGTCTAATGTTCTTGATACTGGGCTCAAGGCCAGACCTGTGCTACGTTGTGGGCTATTTGGCAAGATTCCAAGATGCTGCAGGAGATGAACACTGGAGGCATGCAAAGCGAACCCTGCGTTATCTTCACGCAACTAAGAATCTCAAGCTGACCTTCAAGAGGAACCCGCGTGAACAACCAGTCACAGTATTCGTTGATGCTGACTATGCAAGCGACGAGGAAGATCGTAAATGCGTTTCGGGATACCTGGTTAAGGTGTTTGGCTGTACTGTCGTGTGGTCATCCAAGAAGCAGCGTACGGTAGCAATGTCATCCACGGAAGCTGAGTACATCGCGATGAGCTCTTCTAGCGAGACGATCTGTCTTACCAAACCTGTATCCTGTACCAATCTACGAGGATAATCAAGGCGCTATAGCTATGGCAGAGAAGGAGGAAACTAAGCGTGTCAAGTTTCACTTAATCCGAGAAGCTGTTGCAAACGGAAAAGTTAAGCTTGTCTACGTACCCACCCAGAAGCAAGAAGCGGACATTCTAACCAAATTTCTTCCGGCCCCGGCTTTAACGATGTTACGAACAAAGATCGGATTGGAGACCATCAACTGAGAAGGGGTGAAGAGTTGGATCGGAGGAGCAGTTGATTCGGTTGCTACCGTAGATACCTAAGAGTTGTTTACCTGCTATAAACTACTGTAAAACTCTAACATTATTAAACGAGACTTCATCCTGAACACACGTTTTTCTCTAGATACAGCAAATTAAATCAACCAAATCATAGCATTTATTTTTCATTTGAAAGATACATGTTAAAGAAATAAGACATATTAATTAAATTCGAATCTCTCGCCCTTTTCCTTGATAACTTTGCGCAAACGCATGGTAAGCCCATCGCAGCTGGCACGCCCAATTTTCTGAGGAATTTGATCGCAAATATCAACCAAATGTTCCTTGACTCGATCTAAAGTAAGCCCTTTCGTAGGGCCTATATGTTGAAGAATATAACCCCAAACAAAGTAATCAAGTAGGTTGAATTCCGGTGAAGATGCAGGCCATTCTTCGCTTGTGATGAAATCGGGCAAATTTTTCGAGCACCACACTTGTGTCTTCTTTGCCTTGTGATCTGGAGCTGAGTCCTGTTGGAAACCATATGGTGTATTCCCGTACAGCATTGAAGCATTAGAAAGCAGATGGTTCTTCAAATCCTGCTCGATGTAATATTCAGTGTTGATTTTTACGTTAGGTTCTATTAAAAGAAAAGGAAGTTTTCCTTTTTTGTGGAACGGCACCCCATACCATGATTTTCGATACATTCTGATAGCCTTCTACAGCTAGTTTATCTCGTGGAATATTGGCAAGACCTTTGCCATACACATGATCATTTTGTTGATTATGACTGTCCTGAAGGAGGAAGAGCTTTTCATCTGAAAATAAAATCTCGCAGTCACCGTGTCGAACCAAAAGATGTCTGCTTCTTTGGATCCTGGCTTGCTTTTGACGCACCATAAACCCGTGAACCCGTTGTTTCTTGTGCGGCTTGCATTCCAGATCATGTCTGAGGAGCCTGCCCATTGAAGCAGGGGACATTTGAAATTGTTTGCTTAATTTACGGCCAGATACGGCCGGATTACGGCTTATTCGCTCCCTCACACATTTGATCTTTTTCTTCGTTCTGGCAGTTCATCTGGCACCTCCTTTATGTTGAATATGGACATTTTCAGTTTCCTTGAACCGTTTCCAGGTACGAAAAATAAATCGCTTACTCACTCCAAACTGCTTAAGGCTATTGAATATCTGACACGGTCTAAGCTTTTGCGAATGTAATTTTAAAACTTGCTCCCGTATGGCTTCCATGGTAGCTGATAAACGTAAACAAACGGAATCGCTTATTTATCTTCAGCGATATGCTGTCAAAAGAATATACTCAAAACGGGTATAATCAACTCCACTGTTAAAATTCCCCAGCTGAAATAAACCAAGACTAAAAAAGATGACACCTATTGTGAGACACACTGTAGTTATAGTTCAATCATTTTAATGTGATGAGCGCTACACGAACACATCGATGTGATTAGTTATTCAGTTAAAAGGGGTGGAAAGGTAGAACCTACGTGGCACTGAATTCAGAAAGGTTATGATTCACAGGGACTAATAGATGGTCATAGTGCGAGAGGCTAACGGCACAAGTACAAAAGCTGATGGTCATGGAACCGAAATAGTGAAGATGCTGAACGCAGCTAGAATTGCTTTCGATATCCACTACCAGAAAGTTTTGTAATTTTTAGAGCGCTGAGACCGAAACATACGAGTGGCATTTTTTGACGTAGGACTACGTCTGTGTTTTCAATACTGGGGCACACGTTCGAATTGCGAAAATTTGGAGCGTCACGAAAAATATATAGGTTTTGAACGTTAATAACTAAGTCATTTCACGATTGATTTCCAAAATGTTTGCACCAATCGATCGGGACATTTTCTACGCTTTGATTTCAATATTTAAATCTATTGCTTTTTAACATTCTAATATTGAAATTAACGAAAATATAATGCCGATTTTTCAGAGTAAATTTACCAAATAAAGGGTGTCCACAGTAAAATTGCATCACTTTAAACTCGTCCTCAAAAACAAGCATCTCAACCGATTGTCATGAAATATTCAGGGAATAAAATGCAATGTGTAATCTTGGTTTAGGCATTTTTATTTCACTGTATTTCTTTACCAAATCTAAAAGCCCGAACTATCTTCTTAATACCACGCATAAGATTTTGTCCAACGCTTGAACCGACATTTTTTTCCGCTTTCAACCATGACTTCAACATTTCCTGTTCTGTAGTGACAACTTTAGGATGCTTACGAAGTTTGTGGTTCATTATCTTATAAATAAAAATGAATTGGTGTTTTGTTTGTCACGATTTAACTCGATAACGAATAAACCGATCGGCGTGAAATTTTGTATGCCGCAGTTTTTGGAGCCGGAGAAGGTTCTTATGATAGTTTGAGACCCCTCCCATCTCTGGAAGGGGGGCTGCCATACAAATGAAGCACAAAGTTCTGCATAACTCGAGAACTAATCAAGCAAAGGAAACCAAATTTGGCATGCGGAAGATTATTGAAGGCAGGAAATGTTTCAATGGTGATTAGAGGCCCCTCCCTTCTTTGGGGGGGGGGGGGGCTCTCATACAAATGAAACACAAATTTTAACCAAACATGAGAACTATCCCTACTGTTATGAAAATGTGTATGCAGGGGTTTTTGGGGCCAGAAAATGTTCTTATGATGGTTCGAGACTCCTTCCCCATCTGTAAGGGGGGTGGGGCTCACCTTCAAATGAAACACAAATTTTAGCATAGCTCGAGAACTAATGAAGCGAACGGAACCAAATTTGGCATGTGGAGGTTTTTGAAGGCAAGAAATGTTTCCCCGGTGATTCAAAACTGCTCCTCTCTTTGTAAGGGGGGGGGCTCTCAAACAAATGAAACACAAATTTTACCCAAACCGGAGAAAGTTCTAATGATGGTTCGAGACTCCTACCCCGTCTGGTAAGGGGGGGGGGGCGGTTTCATACAAATGAAACACAAATTTCTGCATAACTCGAGAGCTAATCAAACAAATGAAACCAAATTTGGCGTGTGTAGGTTTTTGAACGCAAGAAATGGGGCTCTCATACAAATGAAACAAAAATTTCAACCAAACATGAGAATTACAGGCAACTAAAACAAAAAATGTGTATTTCGTGGGGAAAGCAGCATGTTCTGATAGAAGTTTGAACCCCATTTTAGTCAAGAATGGGGGATGCTTGAGTTACTCTCAGTTACTCTATATATGAAGAAATTAATCTAAGGTTATGGTTATGGTTATGAGAAAATGACGTTCAAGGTGACAAGATACGGCGTAGTTTGAAGATAAATGTTTTGCCAATGAAATGCTTATACACAGAAAGAAAAACCATGGTAGAAACTAAAGATCTGAGGCTATAATTAAAAATACACACCTACGTTTAATTTTGCAGAAATTACACAAATTAGCAAACGAAAATATTTGAACAAAACTCATTTCTAAAAAAAAACCATAAAAGCGCCAGTTCTGTTGTGTGTTCATTCATTTAGTTGCTAGCGTAGCAAGGCTCGCACTGGGTTCAGCTAGTAGCCCAATATTTTTTCCATTGGCCTCAACTCTGGAGAGTTTGAGCGATTAAGATCCTTCGGCACGAAATTGACACCATTCGTCTTGTACCACTCCAGAACATCCTTGGAGTAGTGACAAGAGGCTAGGTCCGGCCAAAAAATTGAAGGAACGTTGTGTGTTTTGAGAAACGGAAGCAGTCGTTTTTTCAGGCATTCATTCATGTATACTTGACCATCTACAGTTGAAGTTGTCACGAAAGGCTTGCTCCGTTTACCACACGAACAAATCCTCTGACAAATCATGAATTTCTTGAGGAACTTTGACACTTGCTGTTTCCTGAGAGACTCTGGAACATCGAACTTGTATTTCGCAGTCACATACTGGTTGCCGGGAATTTGTTTAAAGTCCGCTTTTACGTGTGTTTCATCGTCCATGATGCAGCAGTGTGGTTTCGTCAACATTTGTGTGCACAGCTTACGCGCACGTGTTTTAGCTGTCTTAGTCTGTTTTTCATATGGGTTTGGAGCTTTCTGAATTTTGAATCAACGGAGCCCGGCTCGTTTCTGGGCCTTCTGCACGAAACTTTTGGTCAAGTTCAGCTTTTTCGCGACATCCCGAACGGAACAGTTGGGTTTACGTTTAAAGGCAGCAACCACTCGTTTGTGATCCTTCACACAGTACGGAACACTTTTTCTACCACTCATCTTCTTCCGATCGACAGTTAATGGTTCCTTGAAACGTTTTATGACACGAGACACTGTAGACTGGTGAATTTTCAACAACTTTCCGATGGCTCGGTGCGAAAGAAGTGGGTTGTCGATGTGCGTATGCAAAATGTTCTCGCGCACTTGCTGTTCCTTCGACTCCATTTTCGAAACTACGACCCATTTCACAATGAAACTCACGCAGTGTAAACAATACACGCTGAAGTTATTTCACCCAAAATTTCGTTGAAATCAACCCAAAGTGCGCAAATGTTACAGCTTATTGAAAGTGATGCAATTTCACTTTGAACACCCTTTACACAGTACTTTCCTAACACGGACTTCATATTTAAGTAAGGAACGTCCCCTATGCATCAGGAAAAGATATGTAAGGAGGACACGTTGGAATTTTCCTTCAGTCTTTCAAGACCTCGAAGATGTTGAGTCAGCGCTCGGCTACGCACCGTCAAGTCGACCATCGACCGACTCTATTGCCAAGTAACATGCCTGGCCGTGACACATTTGCAGTCGGAATGCAGCTCCCACTCGGTCGCATTCACCGTCTGCTCTGGAAGGGCACTACACCGAGTGCGTTGGTGCCGGCAGCGGGTGAATAGTCATGAAGAAAACGAATATTTTTTTGGCTTAGGAAGTACTAGCACACCGGACCTAGGTTCGGTCCCAAGCTTAATGATTCGCCCCTAAGACCGTAACTCACACCAATACACTCTCAAATATTCTGTCAAAATAACATAGCGAATCAAAACAAAGACAAAGATACTTGTACCAAAAGGTACTGAAAAGCGCAAGAGTGCATGGCAAGGTGCAGATTGCAAGGTGTACTTCAGAACTAGGGGTTCTACAATAGTGAACCAATTTCAAATCGCTAGTTGCACATTGATTGTTGGTGCCGGAGCTCCCGTCTACGTCGCTGCGGTGATGGAATACCTGGCCGGTGAAGTGCTCGAGATGGCAGGAAATGCCAACCCGCGACAACAAGTAGACTAAAAACAAGAAGACCGAGAGAAAGCCTTAGTTTAATCGCGAACCATGAAAAGGACGGATTTTAGTTGTTTACGGAGGGAACATGGTTCGCGATTGAAATTATCAGTCCTCTTGGGCTGCAGGACGTTTGGCAGGACACCACTATGTGCAATGATCACACCGGAGAAAAGTTTTTTTCAGCTCCTCGTCGTTGAGGATGGCCAGCTGCAGGTGACGTGGGATGATTCTGGTCTTCTTGTTTTCACGGGTGGCGTTTTCTACCAAAGTGCTCACCAAACACTTCTGTCGTATACGGATGCACAGCGAGAACTGATGATTGGTCGGTCGTCCCCACATGTTTGATAATCGCTGGCTCGGTAACTGTGCGTAACTGATCAAATGTCTGTATAAATGTATATATATCTGGCATCCCTGGACCTCTTGTACCTTATACCATTCCAGGACGGATTACGCATAGTGACAAGAAGCCAAATCAGGCCAAAACAGAGCTGGAGAGTCGTGGCTTCTGATAAACGGTAGCTACCGCTTTTGCAGACATGCTTTCTCGTACACATCCTTATTGATAGTGCCGGTAGAGACGAAAATTTTAGATTTTCGACCACAACTACATACGGCCTGCCAAATCAAAAAATTCTTCGGGAATTTGGACACCTTCTTTGTCCGAAAATGCTCGGCAACGGCGTTCCTTTGCATTGCGGTAAAAAAAACCAGACCCGGAAGCTGTTGAAAGTCTTCGAATACGTATGTTTCGTTGTCCATTATGATACAAAAAAATGTTTGCAAAAAAGTAAAGCTCCTTAGCACGGCTTTTTGCAGTGAAATTTTGCTTGTCATCACGGTTGGGCATATTTTGCACTTTGGACGGCTTCAGTCCTTGTATCTGCTTTACTTTTTCTACGTATGGTTTTGACTTCCCAACTTTGCGAGCCACATTTCACACAGAAAGATTGGGATTTTTTCTCAATAATGGCTACCACCTTTTTGTCCATTTGTCGGGAGTATATTTTTCGATTTGTCCCACTTCCAACCTTCCGATCCGCAGTCAAGCACTGGTCAAATGATTTACAAACACAAAAGACGGTACTTTTTGGTAGTTTTAGTTTCTTGGCAAGATCGCGTCCCGATAAATTCAAATGTTGCTGCCGTTCGTACAAAATGCGTTTTCGCACTTCCACTTGATTCGACGCCATTTTACTGAATGTTACTAGGAATGTTAACATGTTGTACCACGAAACAAAGAGGAGAGTTTCAGCTGTCATATAAGCGAAACGTTTAACTTATCCGTGAAATAATTCAAAATCTACACTGAAAGAAAAGTGTCCGAAAGTTAACATGGGCAGGCTTTACGTCTGTTTTTCCACTTTTCTATCGAGAACCACCCAAAAATTCTCCGTTGGGTTCAAACCAGGGCACTGGAGTGGCCATTCTAAGGGTTGGATGCGACAGGATCGGAAAAAGGCGAGCGTTTTCTTGGCCGTATGCTTGGGATCATTATCTTGCTGAAAGGTGTAGTTGCCTTCCAACCCCATTTCCAGCAAGGACTCCTCCATATTTTCGCACAGAATATCAATATAGTGATCTGCTGTCATGATCCCATTGATTAGGACCAGATTACCCACTCAAAACCACGAAAAGCAGCCCCAAACCATAATATAGCGTATTTCATGGTTGGCAGGGGATGTCTATCTTGCAGTCTATCATCATTTCTGCGCCTTTCTCTTTACAGCCGTTTCTTATTGAACAGCTCAAACTTGGATTCATCCGACCACACAACACGTTTCCAGAACTCCGGGGGCTTATTTATGTGGGTTCTGGCAAATTGGAGCGGTTTTTCCTAGTTAGTCCGGCGGATGAAAGGTCGCTTCCAGGAGAAATGGCTTTTCAATTCTTGCTCAGCGATGCGCCGACGGATAACGCGATCCGAATTCGGTAGGCTTAGTTTCTCTGTTTCATTTCTCGGATGGTGATGAACGGATTTTCCTTGATCTCTCGAATAATTTTGCGGTCCTCTCGGTGATCCGTTTTACGTTTTCGCCCACGTCCCGGCCCATCAGCAACACTTCCAAGCTTCTGGTGCTTCAGAAAAATCTTCTGAACTGCATCACGGCTCACTTCATATCTCTCGGCAACTGCGTGCTGGGTATGTGTCCGATTGCAATCACGCACGATCAGATTTCGAACCTGTAGTGAAATTTTGTTGCCACCCATGTTAATAGCTTTTAAAGCACTTCCGGTGAACTCAACACGTCTGAATCCTGGAGAGTGTGAGCTTTTTAGTGGAATACCTGTAACTAGAAAATGCGAAGAAAGATTAGTAATTTCTATTTAATTCCAACTAATTTTATGGCTTATCTTGACAGATGGGTATATTTCGTCAACAATGTGCAGACTTCTTCAGTGTCGTGTACTAATACTCAACTTTTTCTAGCCAACCCGAAATTTTTTTTCTCATAGATTTACAATTAAATGTATTGTAACCATACAATAGTATCAATAGTGTGTACAATTAATATTGTTGTTCAGGAAAATAAGATGACAATAGGAGTTATTGTTTCCACAATAGATTTTAATGTATCTTGAAATCAGCATCTATTCATCTAGTTTTCAGAGTTGAAAATTCGATTGTTAAGCCGTGATAAACCAAACAGAAACTCCGCTTGAAAAGTATTATTTACAATAAAAATTTCAATTATTAAATAAATCATTGAATACCGTTCCTAATTGAAACGATGTCTATAAACCTTACGCAGCTATTTTTAGAAACTGTTTCTGAAGGGCATTTCAGTTTCCATCTGTTCCTTATTTCACTGTCAACATGCATGAGCTGTCGCTGTTCATAAAAGATAAGCAAAGGAAAAAATCGCAATCAGTGGCAGTATTTTCACCGTTTTTCTACTAAATTTATTCGTTTTACTCAGGTAATTACTGCCGATTTCAGTGACACATTCCATTTCACGCTCTATGCTATTTAAACATGTTCCAGAGCTCAACAGAATGGCCGCAACGCTCAAACCTTATCTGACGGCAGTTCGTCACACCCTTACGGCAGCGATGTGTCTGACAAATTTTTCCTCCCAGGTCGTCGAGCGCCACAACAAACCCGAGGTGGAGGTGCGCTCTAGCAAGGAACTGCTCCTGACGCCCGTCGTTATCTCTCGAAACGAGAAGGAGCGAGTCCTGATCGAAACCAGCGTTAATTCCGTACGGATCAGCATTGCCGTCAAGCAGGCAGATGAGATCGAGAAGATCCTCTGCCACAAGTTTACCCGTTTCATGATGATGCGGGCGGAAAACTTTATCGTCCTGCGGCGGAAACCCATCGAAGGGTACGACATCAGCTTCCTGATCACCAACTTCCACACGGAACAGATGTACAAGCACAAGCTGGTGGACTTCGTGATCCACTTCATGGAGGAAATCGATAAGGAAATCAGTGAGATGAAGTTGGCGGTCAACGCAAGGGCCCGTATCTGTTCGGAGGAGTTTCTGAAGCGGTTCTAGAACGGGGACAATCGAGTTGGATGCATTTACAGTCGATCGAATCATGTATCAAGTGAATTTCGTTCTTCGGATTTATTTTATTTATAGTGGTAAGTGACTGCTGTTCGGTGAGAACTTTGTGACTCATGTTGGCCTCGTTTCCAGTTTCTTTTTAGGATGTTTTGAATGCGGTTCGCCGATTTTGCAATTCCATGAAGTTGAAATGTTACTACGCTACTAATGCACGTTTAATGTCTACTACCTACCATCTAATTGTAATGAGGATAAAGTATTATATCTAGAGTCGATTTAGAGAGAGGGTTCTAGCCGATTGAAAAAACGAGCCAAAATTAGGAACAAAGAGATAGAAGTAAATCATTGGATGGTGTTATCTTTTTTGAGAGAAATTTCATAACCTCCGTGAGAAAGGTCAGGAACCAGTTCATTCCATTGCAGGGTTCTTGGTCAAAACCACTGGTTTGTCTGGGGCTACCCCATATGGCATAAGGTCGTTTGGCATAATCACCATTTAGCATAAAGTAAAGAAAAAATATAATATCGGAAAAAGAAAGCTGCTTTAGGTTCAGTGGGCTTAATAATAATTTGGCATAACTTAGACATTCAAAATTCAATTGGTATAAAGTATAAAGCATTGTCACCGAACAGTTTGAGAAAGATTATTTGGATTGAAAATCTGTAAATTAACGTTTCATCAGAAACATTTAGCATAATGACAGTTGGCATAAATACTATAAAATTAGATCAATTTCTAAGCAATTAACCAATTTCATTTGGCATTATGGTTTTGGAATAAATGTAAATTTTAGAGAAAAATAAATTATTTAGCATAATAATTATATCATAGATTCTAAAATAATTTACGAAAATTTTAAAGAACAGCCTTATTACTAAAAAGGGAGATAATACTTCCCAGATTGGCCTATATGTGACAATTACGGTTCAGTCGGTTCGAATAAATTATGCCAAACATAACTAAGCAATACAAACTTTTAGTCAATCCAAAAATTCACTGTTCAACATCAGAGAAGAAAACATTTGATTTCAAATTTCAATTCTAACCCTGAAACCTATGAATGCCATATTTTGAACAACAGCTCATTTGAAAAGAAGGGAATATTACAATGGATAAAACCCTACGCCAATGGTATTATGCCAAAGGGTCATAATGCCAAATGACCACTTGGATTCTATATTATTTCAATAGTGTTATGCCATATGAACACTTAGCTCAAGTTATTGTTATGCCTGTAACGAAGTCGAATTGAAACACACGCGTACACGAGGAAGTAACTTTTTATTCTGCTATTCAATGTAACCGACAGGCCTAACAATGTTGCCGGTTAGTAGGAATCACTACATATACTGATGCCGATGCAGTCAAATCAGTTTGTATTTCGTCCTCGGGCGGATCAAAGGTTTCACGTGTGATGTGTTGCGTTTGTAAATCTGTCCATCCGGGGTTTCAAGTGTCAGGCTGTTTCCACGTCGCTCAGTTACCTTTACCGGTGTAGGCACAAATTTGGAAGCGAGATTGTTTTGCGGCAACACGTTCTTCATCAGCACTTCATCTCCAACCGACACCAATGACTCTGAGGGAACCGATAGGAGATTTCCGCGATTTAATAAATTGATTACTTCTAACAACGTGTTTATTTCTTCTTGCTTCAAAACAGACTAAAAATCCCACATGGTCGTTTTCGATACAGGGACGTAATCAGGTTCGCCCTGCAGTCCCGTGTTGGCAGTATGCACCACATAGTCCCCCCCAATTACACCAAGAATCTAACCCTAAGTCCCGATGGTGTAATTTTGGTTTTCTGATCTGCTAGCGGATGCTCACTTATTCCTTGATCACAAACGAAGGCTGGTTTCAACCGATCTATCGAAATCCTCTGAACCTTCCCATTCATCCTTACGTCCATGTACTTCTCATACCGCTTCACCACTGGAAATGGTCCTTCATATGGTTGCACCAGAGGCTTCTTGACTGCATCGATCCTGACGAAGACGTGACTGCACTTGTTGAGCTCAGGATTAAGGAAAACGGTTGGCTTGGCATGGTGAGCAGGATCGACTGGTTTCAGCTTACTAAATGTAACCTTCAATTGCTGCGCAAAGTCCGTTCTACAGACATCTTCATTCGAACATTCTAGGAACTCCCCAGGAATTCGCAACGCTTGTCCATACACCAATTCCGCAACCGAACAATCAAAATCGGATCGAAAAGACGTACGCAATCCAAGCATTATCATCGGTAATTGATCACACCAGTGCTTCGAATCGACAGCCATTATTGCAGCTTTCAGAGTTCGATGGAATTGCTCCACAAGACCATTTGATTGTGGGTGGTACGCCGTTGTTCGGATGTGCTTGGAACCCATCGCTTTGCCTAATTCACGAAACAGTTCGGATTCAAACTGTCTTCCTTGGTCAGTAGTGACAGTTTCAGGAACGCCAAAACGAGAGATCCAAGCAACGCACATGGCACGCGCCACAGTCTCAGCAGTCATGTCTTGAAGTGGTACCGCCTCGGGCCATCGAGAAAAACGGTCGACGATTGTTAGAAGATAGCGGTTGCCATTCGATGGAGGCAGCGGTCCCACAAGGTCGACATGAACATGACGAAAACGACTGCTCGGTAAAGGGATATTCTGCAGAGGAGCCACTGTGTGACGGTGAATCTTGGAACGCTGACATTGTAGACAGTTTTGAACGAAAAATTTTACATCCTTGTTCATGTTTTTCCAAACGAACCGATCCGCTAGAAGGTGACGAGTGGAACGTACACCTGGATGGGCCAGACCATGAACGTGTCGAAGAACCACGTCGCGATGTTGAGGTGGAACGTATGGTCTTACCTTGTTCTGTGACACATCACAGTACAGCGGCTTCGATGCTAGAGTCGTCTGACGTAATTCCAGTTTCAATGCACAACGCGAACCAAGAAGGCTTTTAAGCTCGTTGTCATCAACTTGATCAGCAGCGATTTTGTCGTAGTTGATCGGCGTGGGAAGGGAGATCGTTTCTGTTCTGGATAAAGCGTCCGCTACCACATTGAACTGTCCGCTGATATGACGAATATCGTTTGTGAACGCCGAGATAAACCGTAAGTACCGCTCTTCATGTGGAAGACGACTGCTTGGACTCGAAGCTAGAGCATGTGTCAACGGCATATGGTCGGTGTAGATAACAAATCTCCTTCCTTCCAGCATATGACGAAAATATTGAACAGACAATTTCATCGCCGTCAGCTCTCGGCCGAATGTTGAATATTTCACTTGAGCAGGAGAGAATTTTTCCGAATAGAAGCCCAGCGGAACCCAGTTGCTTCCATTGAATTGCTGTAGCACAGCCCCTGCTGCAGTATTCGATGCATCGATGAGTAGACTCAATGGTTTCGAGGAATCCGGATAATGTAAGAGTGTAGTTGCCGCTAGAGAATCTTTGCATTGATCGAACGCTTTCCTGGCATTATCGGTCCAAATTATCTTCCGAGAATCGTTCTTTTTGTTCCCAGGAATAAGGTTCCGAAGATCAGCTTGTAGATCGAACGCATGCGGAATAAACCTCTTGTAGCAGTTCAGTAACGGAAGGAACCGTCTCAATTCTTTCACGGTGGATGGGATTGGAAAATCGGTAACTGCCTTGACTCGATCCGACATGGGGAGGATTCCATCTCCGTTCACCACGTACCCAAGAAAGTTGACACTACTTTTTGCGAAGCAACTTTTTGCCACGTTAATAACTAGACCGTACGATTTCAGTCGTTGAAATACGGCCCGCACATGAATCTAGTGCTCTTTGGGTGAACTTGATGCAATACAAATATCGTCTACAAAGACCACAACACAATCCATGTCGCTGAATACTCTGTGCATGAACCTCTGAAACGTTTGGCTAGCATTGCATAGCCCAAACTGAATACGTGTAAACTCGTAGAGGCCGAACGGGGTTATTACGGTGGTCGTCGGGATATCCTCCTCTTGCACCGGTATTTGATTATAGGCTCTTTCCAAATCCAGGGTGGTGAATATATTTTTCCCTTGGAAGGTGTTAAGCAGGTCATGTATATGAGGAACGGGGTATCGATCTGGCACGGTCACTTTGTTAAGCGCTCGATAATCGCCTACAAATCTCCAATCTCCACTTTTTTTTCGGAACGCAGTGAAGTGGACTTGCCCAACAACTGCTGGAGGGACGACAAATGCCTAGATCGATCATTACTTGGAATTTTTTCTTTGCTGCACTCACCTTATCCGGAGCCATTCGTCGACACTTGTTGGCAACCGGCGGTCCTTTCGTTTGTATATGATGCGTGACGTCATATTGCACTGCTGTTTTTATCATCGTCGGTAGGGTGACTTCCTTGAATTCTGCCAACAGCTCACGGAACGGATGGTCTGAAGACAACTACTGTAAAGGGTCACCCACAATAGATACGTTTGCGTTCCGTTGACGTAAATTTGACAGAAAACCTATGGGAAAACTGTCAAATTCACGCAAACGCATCCGCAACGTATCAATTGTGGGCCAGCCATAACGCTGTGAACGGATGCGTCGGTCAAACCTCCCGTCGATGATAACTTCGTTAGTCCATCCATAAGGCGCCGATGCTTCAAGTCCACTAGTATGCCAAACGATGCAAGAAAGTCAGCCCCGATAATGGCAACTCCCACATCTGCCACGAGGAAAGGCCACGTAAAGCGTCGGCGTAGTCCCAAATCTGTCGTGACGTATCGCTTATCGTACACTTTGATCCTTGATCCGTTTGCCGCATGTAACAGGAACGGTGTTGCGCCTTTGCTTCTGTCATTATTCGTCGCTGGAATTATCGATACATCCGAGCCGGTATCGATGAGGAATCGCATGTTGGTTGAATGATCATATAAGATAATACGGCGGCTTTCCGATGCTGCGTTCACTTCCGCCGTTTCGAGTGAACGAGATTTTAGTTTTTTTTATTGTACTTGCAGGTCTCGCGGCATTTCAAAGCACGTCCTCCAAACTTCCGGTGGAACCAGCATATTTCGTCGTCTGTTACTCGGCTTGATCTCGATGTCGATCGGCTTCTTGAAGTACTTCTCGATGATTTGAGGTGGCGTATCTCCGCTGTCAATGCCGCGATTTGGCTTTGCATTTCCATTACAGCATCTGTTCCAGAGGCACTGGCGGAAGCAGCAGCGACATGCGACGATGGAGACTCAAGCATTTTGTCTGCCATCTCGGCGAGTTTCCCGATGGTACCATCACTGATGGCAAGAACCGCTTTGACACTTTGAGGCATCCGCTGGAGGAACAGCATCTTCAGCAAATCATCCGTAACGTTAAGCCCCGCTGCAAGTTCCTGCATCTTTGCCAGGAGGTGAGTGGGACGCATATCCCCGAGGTCACAAGCTCCCAGTAGTCGCTCCAATCTTCCTTGCGCTGACACTTGGAATCGAGAAATTAAACGCTCCTTGACGGCTCCGTATTTGTCTTGCTCCGGCGGGTTCGTGACCAAGTCTTCTACATGGCATATGACAGACTGGTCAATCTTCGCGACGATGTGATAGAACTTGGTGTGGTCGCGTACAACGTTAGCGAGAGCAAACTGTGCTTCGGCCTGCGCGAACCACGTCACGGGGTCGTTTTTCCAGAAATCTGGAAGTTTGACCGCAACTCCTGCAGCAACAGCGGCGTTAGCAACAGCGTTTTCGTCCGTCATTTTCGAATTCGCGACGTAATCGATTTGCTTTCGTTGATTTTCGTACCGCGAGATCACGTCGGGGTCACCAATGTGGGAGCCGATAGGAGATTTCCGCGATTTAATAAATCGAAACGTTTGATTACTTCTAACAACGTGTTTATTTCTTCTTGCTTCAAAACAGACTAAAAATCCAACATGGTCGCTTTCGATACAGGGATGTAATCAGGTGCGCACTGCAGTCCCGTGTTGGCAGTATGCACCACAACTCCTTCGCACCAACTTTTTCGTCTCTGTAGGTTTTTGCTTGGTACTTCATCGTTCTATCTCGATCGCGCAACTCTTCGTCGTCCAAACCTTGCATTTCGAAGTGGTGAATCAAATCTCGGAATCTTCTCCCGAACATTAACATTGCCGACGATACACCTGTCACGGAATGTGGGGTCACCGAATACATGTACAGGTATTCTTGAAGAGCAACTTTCCAGTCAGTGTGTTGCTGTTTACTTATCTTGAGTATTTTCAAGATCGAACGGTTTTGGCGTTCGACCTCACCGTTTGCGCTAGGGTAGTATGGGGAGTGTGAGTCAGCTTGATACCGTAGTCAATACAATAGTCCTTCATCTCCTGGCTTGAAAAGTTTCTGGCATTATCGAATGTCAGCACTAGCGGAAGTCCCATCTTGGTGAAAGTGTCCATCAAAAAGCAAATCACATCGCTTGAGGTAGTTCGAGTCATCGGTTCATCCAACACATATCGACTGTAGAGGTCGATCAACACAAACACATAACTATTGTCCGGTAGAGGCCCAAGAAAATCATCCGCCAGGTGGACCCAGGGTGCGGCTGGCAAGTGGCGGATACATTGAGGCTCTGGCTTTTCAAAAGGTGCTACGAGTTGACAATCAAAACACTCTCGACAAGTTTTTTCCACATCAGCGTCCATACCGGGCCACCAAACCGCAATCCTCATTCTCCGTTTCATCTTCTCGCGGCCGGGATGACCACTGTGTGCCATCTTTAGAACCGTGTCTCGTAGCTTCACTGGAATAACAACTCTGGATCCTCTCAGTAGTACATCGTATGCAAGGCACAACTCTCCCTTGAAGACTGCGTACCATTTCAAATTGCTTTCCCATTTATCGTAAAGCCTTTCTAGCCTTTCGTATTTCCGCATTTTCTTATGAGCACTGTATGATTTCGTCCATCGGCACTGCTACAGGTTTGTTGACCTCCGCAATAGAGGAAAGTGCTGCCTCCGCGCCTTTGTCAAACGTTTTACATTCAAGATCTTCGGGTAGCCATGACAATGGGTCCGCGATGTTGGTCTTCCCAGGAACGTGAACTATTCGATAACGGAAACACTGCATTCTTAGCACCCACCTTTCTTGACGCTCGTTGGGGATGACCTTTCATTAAAGATGTCAATTAACGGCTTGTGGTCCGTTATTACCGTGAATTCCAAGCCGACTAGATACATTTGGAACCGTTCGGCAGCCCAAGCAATGGCCAAAGCCTCCTTATCAAGCGTCGAGTACTTCCGTTCCGTATTGGATAAGCTCTTACTTGCATAGCTGATCACTTGAGGTTCGTTGTGCATGATCTGTATCAAGACGGCTCCCAGTCCATTGTCACTGGCATCGGTGATAAGCAACGTTCGGTTCAGTGGGCTGTAGTATCCTATGGGCTTAAGGTTAGCCAGAGCAGATTTGATTTCCCTGAAGCATCGTCGTCGGTCGCTCGTCCATTCGAATTTTGCACCCCTGTCTGTCATTTTACGCAGTGCAGTTGACGTCTCGGAAAGATTTGGGATGAACTTACCAACGTAGTTTACTAGCCCTAAAAAGCTACACATCTCGGCGGCGTCTTTTGGATATCTGAAAGATTGGATGGCACTAATCTTATCGTTCATCGGCAGTATGCCTTTCTCCGACAAGGTGTGACCCACGAAGTTCACGCTCCTCTTCCCAAACTCGCACTTTTCGGGATTAACCATCAGTCCGTGTTCGTCGAGACGCTGTAGAACTAGTTGTACTCTGGTGTCATGCTCTTCCTTCGTCTTTGCGTACACGAGAATGTCGTCGATGAAGACTCGTACGCCTTTTAAACCCTTCCGACTCCGCTCGATTTCCCGTTGAAAAATTTCTGGGGCGCACTTCATTCCGAACATCAGGCGTTTATAACGGTAGTATGCGTTCGGGGTCAAAAAGGTAGTTATTTCACGGGAAGCTGGGGCCAGCTGAAGCTGGTGGAATGTTTTCACCAGATCGATCTTGGAAAAGTATTTGCAACCATCCAGAAGAGGCATAATTTCATCGAATGTGCGTAACGGGTGTCGGTCAGCGATTATGGCTTTTTGTAGCCATACGCATGTCAATGCATAGACGTACACTTTTCGGTAGGAGGCAAGCCGAAAATATTAATTAATAGAATCGAATAATAATCATTTCAATAGATCAACGCCAAAACACTGCTAAATCATAAGTCCATTTATTCCAGTGTAAGTCTTTATTTATAAGTCTTAAAGTATTTATTCTTCTCGAACGAAGCAATGCGGATTGAGCCATACATATGCATGTATGCATGAATGTATTAATGCCTATAAGCAACGAACGAGAAAAAGCCGGCTGGTCTTCTGTAAGGAGTCAGTTTTTGGAGTGGCGTGTAAGGCCAGACGCCCACTGATGTGGCGGAGGTGTGACATGCATGCCAAAATATCTTGTCGACGTTCGCCTCACGCCACAAGACTTTGACTCGATATTGTTGTTATGACATGTTATGTGATGCCACACTTCCACCACTTCAGTGGGCGCCTCGACTAACGGATCGGACGTGGAAGATAAATGCGTTTCCCGCCAAGTCTGAAAAATCCGGGACCAACATGGAAAATCACCACATTCCTGCTGCAACAAATCTTCCAGCTTTTCTTCAACCACGTTCTATAGGGAAATTGGTAAACGTCTGCATGGTTGCTGGGCGGGAACGACCTCTTTGTTGATTTGTACTTTCACCTGTACATTTTTCAACTTTCCCACCTTCAGGTCCTCCTTATCTGGAACGCATAACACCTCTCCACGAATCTCCAAAATTCCCAACTCTATCGACGTTTTTTTTTTTTTTGTCTTCTTTATTTTACGTCGGCCTATTTTCCTCACATGGTGACAATCACCGACGCCAGGGAGACGACTCCACCACCTGGACCCTACCTAACGACTCATGAATATGAGCCGGGACCAACGGCTTTACTGCCCTTCCGAAGGAAGACGTGACCAGATTTTTTCGCCTCAGAAAAATCACCGACGTCGACTGGGATTGAACCCAGACCCACCGGGGTGCCAAGTAGCAGTCACGCTTACCACTACACCACCGACGCCGGCTCGACGTTTTCTTGCTCGGCAGATTTGCGCCTGTAACGTTACCCACAACATACACGGTGTTCAATAAGTTCGAATACAAGTTTTCATCATTGCGTAGGTATGCGCTATGTACATATTCTGCATTGGTATTGGTGTCAGCTTTAGCTTCATTCATACGCTACCGAATGTGCGCGGTGTTGACATTCTGTTAGTTGTTGTTTGTTTGTTACGCGCGATGAAAGAGTATCGGGACTTCGTAATTAAGCGTTTTTTGAACGGTGAGCGACCCGGCGATATATTCCGGCTGCTGAAATCGCATGGGGTCAAGCGGAACTTTGTCTACACGACCATCAGGCGATACCGGGAGACGTCCTCGACCAATGACCGTGCGAGATCCGGTCGGCCGCGTTCAGCGAGGACGCCACGGGTCATCAAGATCGTGAGGGAGCGAATTCGGCGCAAAAAGAACCGCTCAATCCGGAAAACGGCTGCAGATCTCAACGTTTCCATTGGAACCGCTCACACCATACTCACCAAGGACCTTGGTTTCAGGCCTTACAAAAAACGTAAGGTCCATGGCGTTTCGGAGGCTACCAGCAAAAAGCGGTTGGATCGAGCTAAGAGGATCCTCTCTCGGCACGCTGGTCAGGAGTTTGTTTTTTCGGACGAGAAACTGTTCGTGCTGCAGCAGCCGCACAATGTGCAAAATGACCGGGTGTGGGCGCCATCGAGGGACAGCATTCCTGAATCCAATATAAACATCCCTCGGTTCCAAAGTGCCGCGTCGGTGATGGTTTGGGGGGCAGTATGCAAACGTGGTAAGCTACCCTTGGTGTTTATTGAAAAAAATGTCAAAATCAACGCGGCGTACTACAAAACTGAGGTTTTGGAAAAGGTTGTTGCCCCCAGTCTCCGAAGCCTCTACGGCGATGAGCACTACGTGTATAAGCAATACGCTCTTTGAACGGGTGGCTATATCGGTGCTGAACGTTTTGTAAACTTTTAGTTTACCATCCCCGTAGAAGCGAGGAAATTTTCATGGTTTTTGAACCGCACTGAATTTACATCCCTTCTCTTTCAGATGACGCCAAGTTTTCCGGCTGATGACGTTAACGTGAGCACCAGTGTCTACAATCCAGTCCAATTTACACCACCTGTGTAGTATGTCACCAGATCGTGTTTATCTCCGGTAGCATAAATTTGTTGTACATCGTCGTCGCTGTCTTCACTACTGGAATCGCTGCAGCCCCGGGTGCCACTCTCGTCTTCGGAAGCCTGAACTTGCCATACCTTATTCTTATTCTTCTTTTATTCTTCACTGTTTGGTTCTCCACACTTTTCGAAAATGTCCAAGTAGCTTACAACGTGACTCTCTATTTGAATTGTCCAGAAAATTCACGTCACTGAGAGTGGCTTTTCTCACATTACCAAAGGAAAAATGTCACGTTGACCCTCGGTATAAACCCTCAAAAAATCAAAATATATACATCGAACAGCGTGATTTTATACGGTCTGTGAATTTCCCCGTTATACCAACTAACATGAGTTCATTAAAAAAAAAAACATTGGTGACATCTGAAATTGTTAAAAAAGTGGTTCATTGAAACTTTGAATGAGTTGATTCTACGTGCAAATTAACAGGTGAATATTCCCACTTCACCTCTACCGCCGTGCAGAATAGGTCACATGTTTAAGTTACAACTAGAAAAAAAAAAAAAAAAAAACCCGAGAGGATGATGAGAAAGCTAAGAAATGTTAGTATTTACCCACCATAGAGCAATTCAGTCTTAAAGGCTGAAGCAAACACAGATGCATATCGAAAGCAATGATTATTTAACAGAAATGAAACGCAGCCGCCTTCCGGGTATCACACTCTAAGTTTACGATTTTATTCCGTGTTCGCATATCAGTAGTAGGTAGGATACAGCAAAAGTTAGAAAACACCCCCCCTGATCACCCCATCATGTCATCAACGCCCCCGGTCGGAACTCATTTCCGACTCTTCTTTAGGCTGAACCCTTCTCCTTTGAACGCTTCGAAGGGATCTTCTTCGGTCTTGCTATCGGCCGCCTCAACCTTCCGGACGGTTCGGTCGAATCGCAGCAGACCGAATGGGTGGTCATAATCCGGAATGCCGCGCACGTAATCTGCCCTCTGAACTGGTGCCGATTCCGACACCGAACCTTCCTTCTTCTTCTTCCCATCAAGTCGCGAGCCGGTTCCTTTGAATGCCACGAATCCAGCCGGTTCGGGCATCAACTCGGCTGGATCAACCGCCATTGGTTCTTCCTCTTTAGCTTTCTTGGTCGGCTCGGTATAACCAACAGGTGGGGCAAATTCCACGTTCATATCACACTCAATGATGGTCACCGCTGGGCCCGGCTTCGTCTCTAACACGGACAGTTCGTACGTGTAGTTGTTGTATTTGATTGCGATGAGGTCACCGGTTGTGAGACAAGCGAAATTTCGCAGACAGTTCTCCAGAACTGCCTTCGGATTGGTTATGTCCAGGAATTCAACGCTCTGCGGTTGAAATTTGGAGTATTTGGCCACCGGAAGAGACACACTCTCTATTTGCACCATATCTCCTTCCTCCAGCAGAAGGTTGTGCATCATCTAAAATGAAAGAAATTGACAATCCTGATTCCCCTTAACTCCGACAATCTCGCAACCTACCCAATAGGGAATGTAGATCTTCCCTTCGTCTGCCACAAACTCCAGCACGCCGGCATGTGTGCTGCGGTTGATTTTGTTGTTGGTCAATTTGAACAGCATTGGATACTCCACATTCAGCCTGGTTAGCTGATCCAAAGCTGACGGTGGCATAATGACTGGAAAGACCCAAAAGTTTATCCTTAACTTGTCAACAATCTCAAAACCGTCCACTCACTTTTTCCTCCATTCTCGACATCCTGGCGCTCATTTCCTGGCAGCATTGAAACCGAATAGCACTTGTAGGTGGTGTTGAACGGACGGGAATGGTCCGGGAACATCATGTTGAATCCGTTAAACTGGAACTAGCCGAAATTAGAATAACAATAATCATTAGGCGCCCCATCGCCACCGGATCGAAAATCTTGGGAAAATCCCCAAACAACAGAGGCGAGAACAAAGGAAGACATGCAAGAAGCCAAACACAAAACTGCGACGATTAGCGACTTACCATTTTGTGAACTGTATTTTCCTCCCTGAGGAAGCGGTGCAGTGAATTGAATTTGTGAACGAAACGATGGCCGATTCTGTTGCGGGATTATTTCGAGCACTTCTATGGGGCAAAATAAGAGCTTGATTGCGAAATTTTACTTCCGCAACTACTGACGTCCTGCGCTTTCTTCTAGTTAATTTTTCGCTGCTGATGGTGAATGACGATGTAAATATAACACAAAAATTTCATTTGACAGCTTCATTCCTTTTTCGTCGCTGTTCCTTTGATTCGTTGGTTGAATAATGTCATGATGCAGCTGATGTGATCCCTTCAGGAAATGCTGATGCTAGTCTCAAGCAACGCAGCCAAATAGGGTACACACGCTATTCTGAAGTTACTCATTTTAGAGTCTGAAGTCACTAATACCCTAATAAATGATAACGATTACGAATATGGTTTCAACGATATTCAAACCTTAGTGATAACTACATCAATAATTGTTCAAAAATGGTTTATGTTGAAGAGTGGAAATATAATTGAATGTTTAGAATAATGATTATAAAAAAAAAACGTTCGTGTAGGATTAGTTATGGTTAAAACATGCTATTGATCTTATCAGGATAGACTCAAACTGTGAGAGTAGTGCTCGAACATCTAACAATGTGCATTGAAAATAATTATGAACAATATTTGATAACGTTCGGGTTATCGTCTAACTATTATCTGATGTGATTCAACAATTGCTGATATCATCCATGTTTGTTAATTTACCTAAGAACTATGTGATCAACAATATATTCGTCACAGGGTTTGTCATCCAAACCGTAAAGTTGATATTGTCATGGAAACTAAAAAGTGTTTTGGTTTCTACAAACCATCAATTATTGTTCCGATTCCGATAACGAAAGAAAATAATGGATAAGAATCAGAATCTCAAACACGATTTCTATGTGTATAATAAGAATATGTCATACAAAGAATGTTTTAATTTATGTTTAAAAACTATATCCAAATTATAATAAATAAGGTTATTATTTTAAATTATAACTATTTTCAAACTTCCCCCAATATAGTTTAAAAAAACAAACTTTACCTAAACATTCACAAACTGTAATCTATAATGTTTAATTTTGGACCACTGTTTATAAGGTTCTACTTTTGTTTTCATTCTGAAACTATATGGAGAAATCAAAAAGTTTGAAGGGCAATGGTTCTTAACAATCCCTTGTTTTTAACATCCAGGCCTGAGAAACTATATGACAAAAAGTTAAAACTTTATCATATAGTCGTTTGTGTAAAGTTGCATAACTATTAGTCGAGGCGCCCACTGATGTGGCAGAGGTGTGGTATCACATAGCATGTCAAAATATCGAGTCAAAGTCTTGTGGCGTGAGGTGAACGTCGACAAGGTGTTTTGACATACTAGCAGATGCCGCACCTCCGCCACATCAGTAGGCGCCTGGCCTTACAGATGATGTAAGAGGGGGAAGGTAAACATTTTTGGATAACGTTATGTTGTGGTTAGTGTTCATGCGGGTAGCGAATTCGTTTTTGCTGGATCAGGTATAAAAATAGGGTCGGCTTGTTGTATGTTAACCGCCAGTGTGTATGGTTGTATTTGTAAGTCGTATCGGATTGAGGTTTACACTGACAATAAGTTCGGGTATCGCAGGTTAGAACTAGTTCCAACCTAGGTTCAAAAACGAATTCGATATATGTCAAGCCGCAGACAGTCGTTCGACTTCATCTCATTTACCTGTGTAAAAACATGGTTTCCCTCAAGATATCAAGTAGCAATAACGTAACAGATGGCGCCACAGATTTGTTTTTATTGGTAAGGGAGAAATGTGTTGTCAGTCAAACCACAGAGAACAGACGTTTATCTTCGGTCTGCTACTTGTGTAAAACTTTAAACCGACATTTCAAATGTATGTCGTTATGCTCCTGGTAGGCGGCGCTGCAGTTGTGCGATAACTTTCAAGTAAATGTTTATCAATAAAAAGCTTAGCACATAACCTGAAAAGTTTTGTTTGTTTTTCTCGGCACTTGCTTCTTATACCGCCTGCCCATATTAACTTTTACCTAGGGGCAAGACACTGAGCAATCTTGAGTAACTCAGAGCTATTAGAGCACCCGTACCGGTGCGCTACTAATCTATATTTAATCGCCCTCACCATCACTTCAAACCGTATCGGGCGCAACTAAAAGCGCTAGCAAAATTGTGGCGCGACTTTCGGAAAGCATCAGGCGCTCAAATTTAGCAACGCGATAGTGACGCGAGAGAGGGTTGCTATTCGACTGTGTAGTTTATTTTTGTTTACACAATCAGGATTAGGGGCAAATTTTTAATTTGATTTAAAGAAAATTATTGCTATATCAACTTTAAGTCAATTTGGTTTAATAATAAGAATTTTATCAATAGCGTCGTGCGATGGCTTTTTCATGACTTCTCCTGAATAGATTTTTGGTTGGCATGAAAGAGAACCATTAGCCACAATGGCCGCTCTGGCAACCTCTGGGGTGTCTCGAGGGAACCTGTAGGAGAGGACATTTGTGTTTTTGCACCACACCACGTCGTGCGACAGCTCTTTCTTTTTTATTTCACCTGGAGAAAAATGCCTTCGGTAGGCATGAAAAGAATAATTTACCACAATGGCCCATCCGGAAACCTCTGGGGTGATTTGGCGAAACTTATAGGAAAGGACATTTATATTTTTGTATTAAACTCCAGTGGTTCCCAGAGTGACCACTGTAACCAATGGTTCTTTTCAGGGCAACCGAACGTCTCTCCAAGAGAAATCACGAAGAAAGAGCCATCGCAATTGACTATGTTTATGACGATTACCGAATCTGTCAAACTGATGATGGAGCACTTGTTTAGCAGCGACCTATACAGAACACGGTAACAAAATATAGAAGCGACCAGTGTGAGTTTGAGTGACCAAACTAAAATGACAGCTCGATACGCTAGTATTTCTTAAAACTTTTTTTTAATCAGTCGCTCAGATAGTTGCGCCCGATAAGGGTGGTTTTATGAGCATCTATTATTCACTGGGTTCATATTGTGCTATTCAACATTACCGTAACCGTATCAACGTTGTGGTAATCCTCACCCGCTAGTCATTAAATTCATATGTAATTAATAATAATTTGTGTAGATTGTGTTCAAAATCATAAAGTGTGCAAATTTGATAAATCCTGAGTAATTTTGAAGAAAAAAGTTACTCACGAGAAAGTCGTGCCCCTTGACTATTACGCACGTTTTTCAAGAAAAGGTGTATGGAAATGTATTGTTCTCTGTGGTCAAACTGTCAGATTTAATGTAGTAATAAGTTGACTAGGTGGCGCTACTGAGCAAGATGATTTTTATGTAATTAGATTTGAAATTTTGCTCAACAAATTTGAATTGTTTTGTTCGAGCTTGAACGTCTGTCTGTGGTTTAGCCAAAAGGGCACTTTATGATGGTATGCTCAGGGCTACACACAAAAAACGAATATTGTTTTATTAAAACTTTTGCACTTTACTTCTAAAAAGTGTTTATTTTTCATTAAATTAAAAGTCTACAACGAAAGTCATGCGTTTGATTTGAAAGTATATTTTTTCGATTCAGTGTGTAAATTTAAAAATGTGTTCTTTTACCATGAAAATTGTAGAACTGTCAAATCCACCAACAAAAAAAAGGTCGTCATTCTCGTCGTTGTCGTCGTTAGTTGGAATTTTTCAGTACTGTTGTCCGCGTCCGTATCTTCATAATAGCTACAATATACTCCGTGATTCTTAGCACTATCGAAAAAATACAAAAGCTTCACTTTCGAATAGTTCCTCTTGGCAAACCGCCACAACGAACTGCATATCAGGAGACTTCAAAAACTTTCGGCGTTATTACGTTCCGAACGGACATTCTCGAACATCATCTTGGCAGAGTGCATCGGCGCAGAATTCAAATGTGAAATCTTCAACTAACATGTGATTGGTGAAGCCGGGAGCCATTAACCAACCAGCGGCTGGATAGTCCTGAAGAAAATGAATATATTTTTTGGCTCTGAAAGTACTAGCACACCGGTCCCAAGCTCGGTCCCAAGCTTAATGATTCGCCGCTAATAAAGTAACTCGCACGAAAACACCCTCAAATATTCTATCAAAATAACATAGCGAAGCAAAACAAAGCCAAAGATACTAGTAACGAAAGTTACTGAAAAGTGCAAGAGTGTATAGCAAGGTGCAGACTGCAAGGTGTACTTCGGAACTAGGGGTTCTACAATAGTGAACCAATTTCAAATTGCTAGTTTCATATTGATTGTTGGTAATACAGAGTTCGGACCAGAGGTAGAAGTTCATAATCTCTACATAATCGATCAGAATACTTTTGAGGTATTGCACGCTCATCGATTCATGCAAAAAGAATAGGCCATATCACTGATAATAATCCCACTTTTTTTTTAATTGCAGCGCTGCCACAAGGGACGACGAGTGGCAGCAGATGCCAGAGTTTGCTCAGGTGCATTTGGGTGATATGGTAAAAGTGTTACGACGTGGATCTCTCGGGATGGAAAACATTGGTGATCGAACGACGCCGACCTCCGGTCTTTTTGATAGTTATAAAATTTCATCTGAAAATAAAATCCTTTTTTTGTAAAACTATTTTCTGTTTCAATCCAAACAGCATACATTTATTTTGATTGCACGATACTTTCTAGGTGAAAAAACATTTTGAAATAGAAATAATCTGCTTCCATTTTCATAGACGCCACGGTTTCCATTTGACTGTTCTACAACTCATCTGAAAAGAAAACTTTTTATGTTTAAACTATTTTTTATTTCAATCCAAACAGCATACTTTTATTAAAATTGCACGACATTTTCTGCATGTAAGTTCATTTAGCAATAAAAATAATTTGCTTTTATTTTCAACGATGCCACGATTTCGATTTGACAGTTCTACAATTTGTTTTGAAAATTTTAACTTTTAAATTTACAGGGCAGCAAATTTTGAATTGATGGTTTTGAAGGTTTTTGTTGGGCATATAGTCGCAGTTACTGGCCCTTACTGAGCAAACGTCGCTCAATCAAAAAGAAGAAGAAGAAGAAGGTTTTTGTTTAGAAAGCAAACCGCTTTCTACGAAAAAGAACCAACGCAACTTTTCAATTTTGGCAATGCGTGCTTGCATTGTCGAAACTATAGTTCTATAGAAAACGAACTCCATTATTCTTTCTTTCACGCAAACTGTACAGTGCATCATTTTGTTAACACTGCAGTGGCCATTCAGCTTAAAACGAATATATGAAAATGAAAGAAAGTTAGAACGAACAACAACCCTTTCTCACCTTTTTTCAAAATAAAGGCTTTCGATGCTCGAGTTGAAACAGTCTCAGTATGCCCTATCAATGACGATCATTTTCCAAGTTAGATACCCTTTCAAATTTATTTATTTGCACTTTGTTCCTTCCCCGATATATTTTCTTACTTTGTATGAAAAAACTTTTTCTTGTTTTGTATGAAAAAATGGTATAGATAAATATTTTCTGTTTCAGTAAATCAATTAGTGAATTAGACAACATCAGCAATATCAAAATGAAAATGACCATGGAAACCGCACTTTCATTCGCCCACATTGATGAGACTCGATAGAGACACGAACGAAGCGATGGAAAACTTATCGAAAACATGCAGTGCGGAGCTCTTATGGCCTAAACACAATGATAGCGGCAACGGAAAACGGCAAAGCCCGATCAGAGTAAGCCTGCCTGTCGGAAAGAAACCAGGCTAAATCCAAGCTGATTCTAATTGGACATATCGAAGTCATTTGCAACAACTGTCAAACTTGCGTTTTTCCGTTCCGTTTCCGCTATCATTGTGTTTGGGCGGTTAGGCCAGGCGCCCACTGATGTGGCAGAGGTGTGACATCTGCTAGCATGCCAAAATATCTTGTCGAAATTCGCCTCACGCCACAAGATTTTGACTCGATGTTTTGACATGTGATGTGATGCCATACTTCCGCCACATTAGTGGGCGCCTCGACTTATGTGACGTTGGTTGTAATGCTAGTTTGTTGCTAGGCAACTCGGTGTAGCACTATGGTCAGTGTTTGAAAATCTATCATGATACTGTTGCACCATCATGTGTCAAACTGATAGTTCACCAACATATTTTTTGAAATGATACAAAGGATCAGCTACCTCTGCCGAGTGAGTGTATTTAGTTTTGTAGAACCGAATGAATGATGTCCCCGTTTAGCCAACAAAACCAATAACTTAAATGATCATTACTATGAAAATATCCAACCGATTTGGAATATTTGAGCAGCCTTGGATTCAGGAACTCAACCACTTTCTCAAAATTTTCTCATATGACCGATGGACAACACCCGCCTCCAGTAAAACCGGATTTTCGGAACCGTGTTCTGAAAATGGTATAAATATCAGATTTCAATAGAAAATCAAAAATAATGATACTAAAAGTCGAGGAATGAATACATAGGAATGTGTGTGATTGCCATATGACAATCTGGAGACTTGATCCTGGAACAGTTACTCCGGAGCAGGTTCCCATGGGGTCACAAATGACCAGAAAACAAGTTGTATTTAACCCTAGCAATATGGGTGTCAAAATTCCTGGTATCATTCCAGAAGAAAGTTATAGAAGAGTACACACTGAAAAACATTTGTTTATAACTTGTATATCAACTTCCAAAATATAGCCCCGACAATGTGAATGCAAAGATTTCATAAAGGAAAACCGGGCTCGCGTTTCTTACTCTGGACTGGCCACACCGAAACCGTTTTTGCAAAAAAAAGAGCTTTTGAGTTTGATCATTTACTTCAGATAGCATCAGTTTGTATTGCTTCCATTGCGTCTAAACAGAAACGGGTAAGGCTGACAGCCTCCATGTTTTAGAAAAATTTGTTTCTTATTCAATAATCTATCATGTAATATACATTTTGTTGTGGACATCGCGACTAACATTTGAAAATGTCTGAAAATATTGTTACAACAAAATTTCCTTTTAATAAAATAGCTTCAGAACGGCTGGCTATACGAAAAAAGTTTGTATGTACTTTTTTTTTTTATTCAAAATGAATACCTAGAGTCCATTTTTTGTAAAGTTTATTACAACATAAGCAATTTCACAAAATTAAAAAAATCCATAAAAAACCAAAAACTAAAAATTAAAATATTAAAGAAATGACCGTCTTAAACCTCAAGTTTAAAAAACAAATCAAAAAATTCAAAGCCTCCGAAAAAATCAATGTTTTATGTTTTTACCCTTCTTACATCAAAAGAAGGGTATTAAGATCGCTTGAAAACTCGACTTTTTATCCGAGGCCCAGAGGGCCGAGTGTCATAAACCATTCAACTCAGCTCGACGAACTGAGCACATTGTGTGTGTGTGTGTGTGTGTGTGTGTGTGTGTGTGTGTGTGTGTGTGTGTGTGTGTGTGTGTGTGTGTGTGTGTGTGTGTGTGTGTGTGTGTGTGCGTTACAGATAATGTCACATCGGTTTCTCAGCTATCAGTTCTGTTCACGGCAAATGAAAGTTACAACATTCCCATTTTATATATTTGTAACAAGTACGCTTTAGTTAAATTAAAACAGCTATTTCAAAGACCCAAACTCAGCAAGCGGTTAATTCGTAGGTTGGTAATTTATTTTTATCATTTTATTTCAAAGTTGTTCACCGCATATAGTCACTCGTTTCACGGATAGAAGTTGGCATACATTGCCATGATTGCATACCACATGTCTGTTCTCGCATACAAGTAAAGCTATAGCCAACCCACCAAAGCGTGGAGACGCACAAAATTGCGATGGCCACTTGAGGCACTGACCCTCATTCAGGATGCATTGACCCTTCCAGTTCGGGTTTGCCTAAAACTTACGGGGCGTTTAGTTCGGCCGTTCGAAAGAGAGGCCGTAATGCAAATTAAAGTTTCGGGTAGAAATTATGACAATGCGGTGATCGCGAATTTGTACTTCGTCCCAATTCGCGATCTCAGAGCCAATGGCCACAAAACAGGGGGTATCTGAGGACATTCCTTAGCTCTGATCGTCCACTTCGATTCGAATTGTGGAAGAGGCAAGAGTGGTCGGTCTTTTTGCGCGTCTTGGTGTGTTGTATTAGGTAACTAAAACTACATGGTAATTCCAAACATGTGCTTTAATTAGAGAATTCCTTATCCTTTAGTTACGGTGATTGTAGCACAAATAATCGTTGGACGGAAAAACTTTGTTTTTTGTGTTGTACGGAGATTTGAGGTGAGAAAGCATTTTGTGTAATAAATTATATCATTGTGAAACGTGTGCGTTACGGTATGTTTTGGCAGGATTCGTGGCTGCAAAAGGCTGTGCCGACACACCGATTCCAGTCAGAGATCGCTCTTGACCACACTCTGCGACTTCGAAGGATTCCCGGGGCACACGTGGCCGGAAGAGGGACGCGAGCGACATCTCAACGCTCCCTGGACAGGCAAGCCATCCATCACACCGCGTCATCGAGCAATATTGTTCGGAGGACGCTGAACGTAAGTGCCACGTTCTTGCACACGTAAACCCTAGGTAGTGAACCGTAAGTACCAAGAAAGCATGCTAACCGTTGTGTATGTCCGTGCGCACGAGACAAACGGCAAAAATTGCCAATGAGGTCTCACCGAAACAATGAATTGAGGAACTAAACGTCGAAGCACCAAAACCGTAACAAAAGAAGACCGGAGAAGAAATCTTTAGCTAGAAAGGGCGAAGAGAGTAAGGAAAGGGACAGGAAATAGACAGGCAAAAATGTAACGAAAATGGACGTCCAAATAAATATCATCCATGTTGTCGGAAAGTGAATTGTTGAGCTTTATAGTTTGTGAGCTTTATAGCATGTCCTGAAGTTACCTGTAGTTTCCAAATGAGTTTGTGAGATGGTATAGTAGTTAGAGTCTTGTGAAGGGTTTTCATGTAATTCGCGTTCGTATTTTATTTTTGAGTCTTTGTACTGGGTAAGTCGGCCCTAAAACGACCTGCGACTTCTCTCGAATCGGAAGCGGTTCGCTTCGTTTGGACCTTCTCGCTGGACCGGTGATGATAGACCCCCTTCCCCCCCCTCGTAACCGTTGGCTCTAACGAGGTGTCGTAATTTTGGATTGAGACATTGTTTGTATTGTCGGCCTTCAGTCTCTGCCGAGAAGTACAACGGCCGATCTAGACGCTGTCAGTCAGCTTCCTTCCCGAGTACGGGAAAATTGACCCCATTCCCCTGAATGGTCTCAGGCCGGGCAAACCTGCAATCTGGTGGGTGGTCTCCTTTTAGTCCTCGACAGGCAGGTGGGTTACATATTGAATATTTGAAACATAGTATATTTCTGCAACTTCACTTTTTACCCTTCTTACACCAAAAGAAGGGTATTAAGATCGCTTGAAAACTCGACTTTTTATCCGAGGCCCATAGGGCCGAGTGTCATATATCATTCGACTCAGCTCGATGAACTGAGCACATGTCTGTGTGTGTGTGTGTGTGTGTGTGTGTGTGTGTGTGTGTGTGTGTGTGTGTGTGTGTGTGTGTGTGTGTGTGTGTGTGTGTGTGTGTGTGTGTGTGTGTGTGTGTGTGTTTTTTTTACTTGGTGGTAAAGCTTTTACGCCGACATAGCACACGTTCGGTAGCCCGACTCCAGCTACCGAATTCACCCATCGTGTGCCAGAGTGCGGGACTCTGAACAGAGAAGATGACTCTGAACCCTTCTCCTTTAAACTCCACCAAGAGTCTGACGTTGCCTGTATCCCCCGGATTCCACTGAAAGTGACTACTTCGGGAGGAGGAGGCTGTGCTCATGCACTTCTCTTGTTGCCAGGCCTAGCTAGTCGCGCTAGTTCGCTGCTGCTGCGCACTCCGGTTGTAGATGTACTACTCTTCTTGTTGACCAGTTGGATGCCGAGGTCGGTCCAGCGATTCCGGTTGGGGGGTGACTTCCGGTTCACTGGCACCCCGACGACCCTGAACTGGCGGTATGTCACAATCGGTGCTACTCGGCATACCCCCCGACGGTAGAGATAGCCTACTCCGGCGGAGGGTTCCCCGACGAAAGAATATCTCCCGAAACCGTTAACGAACGCGATATGCTTGCTTCAATGTTGTCTGGTAGTGTCGAGGTCGGTCCAGCGATTCCGGTTGGAGGATTGCTTCCGGTTCCCTGGTGCCCCGATGACTCATGCCGGTGACTCATGCCGGTGACTCGCTACGGACTACTCAGAATAGTCCCCGACGGTGGATCCATCCTACTCCGACGAAGAGTTCCCCGGTGGTGGAAGTTCTTCCGAAACCGATGCAATCCGGGCAGATGTCTAGGTCGGTTCTGCGGTTCTGGTTGGAGGATGACTTCCAGTCCACAGGCGCGCCGACGACCAATTGCCGGTGCTTCTTCACGATCTACTCAGACTAGTCCCCGGCAGTGGACCTAGCCTACTCCGACGGAGAATTTCCCGACGACGAAAGTTCTCCCGAAACCGTTTTCTAGATGCTGATACGTGACGCTCGGTCTAGTTCCCGGCGGTGGATCTAGCCTACTCCGGTCGCACCCGATGGTGCACTTTTTCTTCTCTCATACACAGGCTGGCGAGTACCCAGGTCGATCATCGACTCAAAACCTGTACTGCTACGTCACTTGTCGCTGCTCCTCTCGCCAACTTTGTTGCAATGCAGACATAATCTGAACGACTGTTCTGTTCACCGCGTCCCATTTTTTTTCGTCAGCACACATTTTTTGAACAATGTTGTCCACGTTTACATCGTCACCGACGATGAATGTCATGCTGTTTAGCACGTTCTCGAACCGCGGACATTCGAAAACAACGTGCTCAGGCGTTTCCTCTGCATAACCACACGCGGTGCAGGACGGCGATCACGCGTGGCCGAACCTGTTCAGATACTTCTTGAAACAGCCATGACCGGACAGAAACTGATCACTGAGTTGTTGGGCATGATCCGAGATAATGCCGAGATTATCTTTGCGGCCCTTTCACCTGCGTAGTCTACGTGGTTATTACAGTTTAGCCGATCATCTATCATTACTCCCAGGTGTCTAACTTCTCGCTTAGAGTCGATGATATTGGTGGGTGTTGCTACCTTGTGATCAAAAAAGTTCCGGTAATTTTCAATTTAAAAAGGCCGCCTTTATTTTTCGGTAAAATCTTTTTAGTGTAAGATGGCAACACTAGTTCTGATATTCTGTCAAAGTGTGAGAGCAAATTATCCATTAGTTTTGTTTTGACAACTGCTTTTGTTAGTCGAAAAATAGACGCTCGGCGATTTTTACCATGGATAAAAAATTGGAACAACGCGTTTGTGTGAAATTTTGTGTTGCAAACGGATTTTCTGCAGCGGAAACGCTCAGAATGTTGCAAAAAGCCTTTGGTGAGGACTCTATGTCACAAAATCGTACATTTGTTTGGCACAAAGACTTTAAAGAAGGCCGTGAAAGCGTGAGTGACATGCCGCGTTCTGGACGACCATCGACCTCAACTACCGATGAAAACATCGCTTCCGTGAAGAATTTAGTTATGGAAAACCGCTCAATTAGCATTCGGGAGATAGCTGCACTCCTTGATATCTCATTTGGATCGACCGAACACATTTTGACGGAAATTCTGGGCATGAAACGCATTGAAGCACGACTTGTTCCAAAAGAGCTGAATTTTTTGCAAAAACAGCATCGAGTTGAGGTCGCTAAACAGATGATTGCGAACGCAGATAGCGATCCCACATTCATGGAACGCATCATAACTGGTGATGAAACGTGGGTATATGAATTTGATATGCTCACAAGTCAACAATCGTCCGAATGGCGCGCCGAAGATGAGCCGAAACCAAAAAAATCACGACAAAGTCGCTCCAAAATTAAAGTTTTACTGACCGTTTTCTTTGATTTTCGCGGTGTCGTCCATTCTGAATTCCTTCCAGAAGGTCGAACGGTTAACAAAGAGTATTATTTACAAGTTATGAGACGTTTGCGTGAGGCAATTCGAAAGAAGAGGCCAGAATTGTGGCGCAATAATTCGTGGATTTTACACCACGATAACGCTCCATCACACACCGCGCTCACTATTTGTGAATTTTTGGCCAAGAACTCCACCAATACCATCAAACAAGCACCATATTCACCAGACCTTGCCCCGTGCGACTTCTTTCTCTTCCCAAAACTGAAAATTCCGCTCAGAGGTAGGCGTTTTGAATCGATTGATGCGATAAAAAAGAATTCGCTGGAAGAACTGAAAGCCATACATTCATCGGCCTATAAAAAAATGTATGGATGATTGGATAAAGCGCTGGCATATGTGTGTTGCCTCTAATGGCTAGTACTTTGAAGGCGATAATAAAGATATCAATTAAAAATTGAAATAAATGCGTTTTTTTTCAAATTACCGGAACTTTTTGATCACAAGGTACATAGCATTCCAAAGGGTCGGACCGAGGATGGAACCCTGTGGGACGCCCGCTGTGACGGTTGCACATCTTTTTCCGGTGTCCGTTTCGTATATCAGTGTCGTGTTCTGAAAGTAGCTCCTCAGGACCCTGCAGAGGTACTCGGGGGCTCTTACTCTGTGCAGCGAGTCGGTGATTGCAGCGCAACTAGCACTGTTGAAGGCATTTTTCACCTCCAGGGTGACCATTCCGCAGTAGCGGTTCCCTCTTTTCTTTTGCTTCTGCGCAGACTCCATAGCTTCCACGACCATCCGGATCTTCTTTTCCGGAAGCCGAACTGCATGTTGTACAGACAATCTAATCCCTCCGTGTATTTTGTAAGCCTGTTGAGGATTGCTCTTTCAAGCACTTTGCCGACTGTATCCAACAGGCATATCGGCCTATATGCTGAAGGATCTCCAAGAGGCTTGCCTGGCTTCGGCAATAACACCAGTTTTTTCGCTTCCAGATATCCGAGAAGTTACCATCGCCGATGCACTTTTGCAACACGGTCCTTAACATGTCCGGATTTGTTAGGATTGCTGCTTTTAGAGGGGATACTATCTGGTCCCGGGGCCTTCTTGATTTTCAAAGCTTTTGCCACCGCTGTTAGCTCCTCGTTTGTTACTCGGGCCTCTTCATCGTGGTCATCCTGGTACTCATACGGTGTGGGCGACCAGATCATCGGTTCATGCTGCGGAAATAGCGCATCTACGATGACTTTCATCTTCTCTGGGCACCAATCAGGTGGTACAGCTGGACTTCTTATCTTCGCCATGGCAACTCTGTAGGCATCACCTCACGGATTTGAATTGGCGTTACGGCAAAGTACCTCTGAGCAGGCTTTCTTACTGTGCTTGATTTCCTTGTTAAATGCGGCTCTTGCCACCTTATACGCTAGTCTTCGAGCTGATCTTTCGGCGTCATTGTGGGCTCTCTGCATTCTCCTCCGGGCTCGGTGGCAATGTGCTCGTAGGTCGGCAATCGTCGAGTTCCACCAGTAGGCTGGACGACGACTGTGCCTTGGTTTGCCCTCTCTCGGCATGGTTGCATCGTGCTAATACCGCTATCAGGCCATCTGCACTGAGATACAGGGGATTGCGATCGAACCTCAACGCTTCATCGAACACTCTCTTGTCGAACTTCGATGTTTTCCACCTTCGCTCGTTTGACTGATGTACACGCGCTTTCAACTGTCTATTGCTTCCGATAGTGTACCGGATCGCTTGGTGATCACTGTGGGTGTACTCCTCACAAACCCTCCAGTTCAAACTTCCTACCATCCCGCGGCTGCAGAAGGTAACATCAATGAATGACTCTCGACCTTCCCTACGATAGGTGCTGGTGGTACCGTTGTTGGCAACATCTACGTTCAGCTTTGCAAGGGCCTCGAGTAGACTGCCCCATTCTACTGCCCAAGCGTTGAAATCGCCGGCTATGACGACTGGCCTACGATCGATAAGCTCTTCTGTCAGCCTATCGAGCATTTCATTGAACTGTTCGATCGTCCATCGCGGAGGAGCATAGCAGCTACCGAAAAAGACTCCATCTATTTTGGCGATAACACAGCCTTCATCTGCGCGATAGATCATCTCTTGAAATGGATATCTTCCCACCGTCCATATCGCCACCATCTATATCGTTATCTGATATCCAGTTTCCGTCGCCGGCTGGGATGCGTTATGGCTCCGAAATGACAGCTACATCACACTTTGATTCCGCTACAGATTGCAACTGCAAGTGTTGCGTGTGGTTGAGGTTGATTTGCGTTACCTCCACTGTGATTTGGTTGCAGTCGTCCGTTTGAAGGCCGCACATCGTGGGCCTCCTGTTACGTGATGGTTACCTCCTTCGTTGACGCAGATCAAACATTTCGGAGGCTGTCGGCAGTCTTTTGCCTTGTGGCCTTCTGATCCGCACCTTCTGCATAACTTACTCCTGTCTGGCCCCCTACAGTTCCGTGCAAGATGGCCGAACTCCTGGCACTTAAAGCACACTTCCGGTTGCTGAGAGATGCTCAGCAAGCATACCGACCAGCCTACTTTGATCTTCTCTGTTTTTAGTACCTTGTTAGCAGCTTCGACTGGTAGTCGGATCGTCATCCGCACTTCACCAAGCTGGCACTGCTCTTGTGTGGCTTTGCTTAGGTCTGCTTCCGAAGACAATTCATACAAGTCCTTGCATTGAATGGTTGCTTCCGGGCACAAGGCTCGCACTTCCACCGCTCCATGACTTTCTCGGTGAGCTCTGTGTAAGCAGAGCTGCTGGACTTCGAATCCTTTTTAGTTCCAGGATCATCTCCCCGGTGCGGGTGCGCCAGTGTGTGTGTGTGTGTGTGTGTGTGTGTGTGTGTGTGTGTGTGTGTGTGTGTGTGTGTGTGTGTGTGTGTGTGTGTGTGTGTGCGCGTTACAAATAATTTCACATCGGTTTCTCTGCCATTTGTGAACCGATTTCAGTTCTGTTGACGGCAAATGAGAGCTACAACATTCCCATAGAACGCTATTGATTTTTTTTTTGGGATTTTTTGTTGAGGAAATATGGGAAAAAAAAATTGTGGGGGGGTGTAATAATATTAATAAAAAAGAGTCTTGTCTGAGAATATATAGGTAAAGGGTGATACGGTCAAAATTTGGTCAAGGGAAAACGCGTGTAAATCGGTGAAATCGTTTATTTAAAAAATCAAATTAAATTTCTTTTTCAAGTTCAATTAGTATAAAATTCAGGAAAAATATTCAGTTAGGCTTCCGCTTTTCCAAATCCGAATTGCCGGGCCTTACGCTTGACCCCTGCCATCAGATTTTGTACAGCCACCTTGTCCACCTTCTTCGCCGCAGAAAGCCAGTTTGCCTTGAACTGCTGCTCGTCCTTAGCAGTTTTTTTGGTCTTCTTTAGGTTCCGCTTGACAATAGCCCAGTATTTCTCAATTGGGCGGAGCTCTGGCGTGTTGGGAGGGTTCTTGTCCTTGAGAACCACCTGCACGTTGTTGGCGGCGTACCACTCCATGGCCTTTTTACCGTAATGGCAAGATGCCAAATCCGGCCAAAACAGTACGGAACAACCGTGTTTCTTCAGGAAAGGCAGCAGACGTTTATTCAAACACTCTTTCACGTAAATTTCTTGGTTGACAGTTCCGGAAGCTATGAAAATGCTGCTTTTCAAGCCACAGGTACAGATGGCTTGCCAAACCAGATATTTCTTTGCGAACTTTGACAGTTTCGTGTGCTTGAAAATATCTGCTACCTTTCCCCTTCCTTTTGCCGTATAAAACTCCTGTCCTGGAAGCTGCTTGTAGTCGGCTTTGACGTAGGTTTCGTCGTCCTTTACCACGCAGTCAAAGTTCGTCAGCATCGTCGTGTACAGCCTCCGGGATCGCGCTTTGGCCGTCGTATTTTGTTTATCATCGCGATTTGGAGTCACTACCTTCTTGTAAGTCGATAGTCCGGCTCGTTTTTTGGCTCGATGCACGGTTGTAGACGATACACCCAGCTTATTTGCGGACCAACGATAAACGATTACATACTCGTGTGTTTTTCAGAAATCGCTAACGTAATTTGTGATTGGCCCTCGGTCCCTTTCATTTCATGTATCGTAATTTTTGAACACATCTTGAATTGTCAAGATTGACAAAGAGAAACGTCAGTGTGATGTACGTTTCCAACGTATATAAAGTACAAGGTATTATAGTCGCTGCAATGTTTATGTAGTGGTACGAAAAAGATAAAAGCAAAAAAAAAAGTTATGAAATGTCTTCAGAAATGCACGAAATTTAAGCAGTTTCGATTCAAAAGCCAGCCAAACGCATGTTTCTTGGTTGAATTTCTGCATGTAGGTATTAAGTAACTCTTGTACGTTACTTAAGTATACAAATTGATTGGATGAATACGTTATTACTGAATATTTTTGAGTCAATTAGCGCTGATATTTGAGGTGATCGAAAACGCGATGATGATTGTTTCTCAATTTTGAGTATAACACTTATTCAGGCATTTTTTCTGAATAATTTTAAGAAAAAGCTTATTTTTTAAAATAAAGTTAACGTATACCAATTTTATTATTGTAATAAAATCTGCATGCGTACGCAAAAACTTAAGAATTTAATTTTTATGATTATGATTATCATATTGTTTAATTTCACTTGAAGCCTGGCTAGAATCGCTGTTTCAGGAAGATCCACAACGATATAAACTCGAAAATTAGATAAAATTTATACAACTAGAAGGAACTTCGCGGTGTCTCATTACAAACATGGATGTTTGTTTGCCATCCGGTTTCACTCACATTTGAGTAACATTAACTCAAAATCGTTAAAACCGAACGTACACTAAATTGAGTTTCATTGACAAAACTCAATTTGAGTAATCCCCGTTTTATTTTTATTTTGGTATGAAAACGAGTGTCGAGCCCATTGTTTTTCGAGCATTACTCGAAAAAAAAAGCATTAAAAGAGTTATCGAACAAGAAAATATTTTATTTTTAATTTTCCATAATTCATAAAATTCATTTTTCCGGCTTATAGCCCTGTATGCAGCTGGCAAGTAAAGACCAGAAGTAATTCTTGCCATTTTTACTGAAAGTAATTTCGACAATTGCTCCAGTATGGGTGAAATGTCAATCTTCCTTGCAAAGTAATCGAACGGAATATTATTCCACGAGAAAAAGAGACAGCCCCATTTAGTCTACATGAGCAGACGGTACTGACGTTATGTAACCGTCTTCAGTTTTCCTTACTTTTCAACTGCATACAAGGTAAGAAATTTACTAAAAAAGTTCAATTCAGTGGACGCAGTGGTTCCTCACCACAACAACAAAAAAAGAAATCTCGACAGTAAAAGCATTTCTTGACCATTACTTGTCCTATGCTAATGCACATTACTTTTGAGCTGAATACTGGCCTTATCCAAGAAATTTTCCTCCACGGTGGAAAATTTAGCAGGATTTTTTTTATGATTATATTTTCCGAACGATTGAGAAAATTTCACTGAAGTTTGGAAAAAAAATTGTTCTACGATGAAGCGTTTTGAGTTATGAATATTTAGTGGGTTTGGAAAGGAAATTTTGTTTTAACCTTTACGATAGTAAAATAATCCCCTAATCCTGAAATTTATTTAGTTTCGAGTTGAACTAACTCATAAACATTAAAACAAAAATATATGAAAATGAGTCTTTTTTCGTTCCGCTTTTTTTTTTTATTTCGCCGTTGATCCGCAGTAGTGCCCAAGTATGCTCTGTAATATGTAAGTATAATATGTATATTATGTTTTAATAGTAAAGAGTTGGTGGATCGAAAATTACATTTGTAAAATCAAACGACAAGGCAAGGGCGATGAAATGCTTGCTTACCATTTTCAACACTAAGAAAATCAACCACATTGCCATATAAAAGCCATTTTGCCAATAAGTCTGGTTTCGATTCATACACCAGAAAGAGTTTCGAAAATGTTTGGTTTATCTGTAATGTAATATATACTATTAAAAATCAACGAATCCCAGTCAAGATAAAACAGCTTAGCTTTTTTAAGATACGTTTCCGCATCTAAAGTGGCTGCTATCTGCTCCATGTCGTGACTGGTAATTATTTTTCGAAAACGAATTAGATTTTAAATTAACTTCCGAAGCGCAAATTGACAAAGACGTTATCCGACCCATTTTAAATTATTGAAAAAAATAATATGTAGCTATCTCAAAATTGAGTTTGGCGCAGTTTTCTTGTGTTTTGAATAACAATCAACAATCAAACAATCAAATTTATAAATAGGACTACTCAGCGTTTGACGTTTTAGATATATTTAGTAAAATTGAGTAAAAGTTACTCAACATTGAGTAAGATCGAATGAGCGTGTATGTGAGAATAATATGACAGCTGGCAATATGCTTTACCTTGTTCTCAAGGTACTTTGGTCTTTGGTTGCAGAACGAGGGATCGGCATGAGCATAACAAGATCTGTCAACCCGTTTACTGGGGAGTGCTCATTCGAAAGGGACCGATTTTAATTTTTGAAAAGGACACTGAAATGAAAAAATATTTGTACCAACTGTTCCATCTTAGCATTCTTCTTTCATCACGTTCTTTTGCTGGTGTCTTTTCATCACTGCACATTATACAAACCAACACATACATATCACCGAACCACGCTCTGGACGAATGACCGCCGTGTTGAAGTCCAGTAAAAACAACAAACAAAAAGAAGAAGAACTAAACCACGCACACATTGAACCATTGTTTAGCCAACAACAAAAAATACATTTAACAGGTACGACCCCAACCCCTCTGAGAAAGAAAAATATAAATTTAAAATTAATAATACTCCATCGTTAGCCATTGGATTTTGATGCGGTTTTTTGCAAAACATCACAAAATTATCCTAGTTTGTGGATCTGCAATGGTTATTTCGAAAATATCCGAAGTTTCGGATTCCAACGTAAGTAGTACTGGGGTAAGTACCTGTCCAGGGATGGTTGGCCAAATATTTTTAGATGCGAAACATGGCATGCGGCATATCAAACTTCATTATTTTGCAAAACGAGGTGATCAGAAGACATTTTGAGGATTTATGACCGTACTGGCCACTAAAAGTGGCCCTACGGGATCCGAGTTCCTCCATAAAAGTGGCCAAATTCAAATATTTTCCAAAACCTGGCTTTCGACACATCAAACTTCATGATTTGGCCAAACTATGTATTCGAAGGACATTCTGAGGGCGTTTGACCAACCTGGTTACTTGGGGAGGTCTTGCGGGATCCGAGTTCCTCTGGGAAAGTGACCATATTCAAATCTTTTCTAAAACCTCGCTTGCGACATATCAAATTTAGGATGATATTCGGTGTGACCATACTGACCACACCAGGAGGCCCTGCGGAATCAGAATTCGTCCGGGAACGTTGACATATTCAAGTCTTTTCCAAAACATGGCTTGCGACACATCAAACTATATGATTTTGATAAAATAGGTCTTCGGAGGACATTCTGAGGATTTCTGACCATACTGGCTACTTACGGAGGCTCTGCGGGATCCGAGTTCCTCCAGGAAAGTGGCCATATTTAAATCTTTTCCAAAACCTAGCATGCGACAAATCAAACTTTATTATTTTGCAAAACTTTATTTTGGGAGGACATTCTGAAGATTCCTGCAGGCCCTCCGGAGTCTGCGTTCCTCCGGAAAAGTGGCCATATTCATATCATTGCCAAAACCTGCCTTGCGACACATCAAACTTCATGATTTTGCAAAACTAGGTCATGAAAAGACGTTTTAAGGATTGCTAACCATACTGGCCACTTAGAGAGACCCTGCAGAATCCAAGTTTCTCCGGAAAAGGGTCATATTCAAATGTTATCAAAACCTGGCTAGTGATTTATCAAACTTTATGATTTTGCAAAAATAGGTCTGCGGAGGACATTCTGAGGATTCCTGACCATACTGGCCACTCTAGCCCGGTGGGATCCGAGTTCCTCCGAAAAATTGGCCATATTCAAATCGTAACCATAAGCTAGCTTGCGATATATCAAACTTCATGATTTTGCAAAACTTTGTCTTCAGAGAACAACCAAAGCATTTTCCAGGAAACTTTATCATACTGCTTATGCTCGTAGGATAGATTGAACAAAGAAGACCTCGCCTCACTTTTGTAATCCATCCGTCCTCTTCATGCTCTTTTTCTGAATATCGTTACGCTTTGATGCACTAAAATGTGCGTTTCTTTACCAGCTCGACAGTATCCTTTTGTAAAAAAAATGGTCGAGGCATGTACCTCTAGCCAAAGCAAGCATGGAACTAATGTCAAAGAATATTTAAGATATTTGAAAAAGGATTTTGGTTTTGGTTTTTGTTTTGTTCTATAGTGCGAATTATGTTTGTGCAAAATGTTGAGTGACTCGAAAACCGATACTTCAAGCATCACGGATCCAGATTCAGCCTGGGTTGTAAAAGATAATGATCCATATTGATCCAAAGACAAAGTTTTGCAAACTCATGCAGTTTGATATGTTACAAGCCAGGTTTTGGTAACGATTTCAATATGACTACTTTCCTGGAGGAACTCGAATCCCGCAGGACCTCCTTGAGTGGCCAGTATGGTCAAACACCCTCAGAATGTCCTCCGAAGACACAGTTTTGCAAAATCATGAAGTTTGTTGTGTCGCAAGCCAGGTTTTGGAAAAGATTTGGATATGGAAATTTTTTCGGAAAAAAAAACTGGATCCCGCAGGACCTCCCTAAGTAGCCAGTATGGTCAGGAATCCTCAGGATGTCCTCCGAAGACCTAGTTTTGCTCAATCATAAAGTTTGATATGTCGCAAGCTAGGGTATGGTAAGAAATTGGTTATGACCACTTTCCCGGAGGAACTCAAAATTTTGCAGGGCCACCCCAAGTGACCAGTATTGTCAGACACCATAAGAATGTCTTCCAAAGATAAAGTTTTGTAAAATCATGAAGTTTGATGTGTCGCAAGCCAGGTTTTGGTAACGATTTCCGGAGGAACTCGGATCTCACATGGCCTTTTTGAGTGGCCAGTAAGGTCAGAAATCCTCAGAATATCTTCGGCAAAATCACGAAGATTGATATGTCGCAAGCCCAGTTTCGGAAAAGATTTGAATATGTCCACTTTTCCAGAGGAACTCGGATCTCGCAGGGCCTCCCTATAGTGCCAGTGTGGTCAGACACTTTCAGAATGTTCTTCGAAGACAAAGTTTTGCAAAATCATGAAGTTTGATATGTCGCAAGCCAGGTTTTTGGAAATATTTGAATATGGCCACTATTCCGGTGGAACTCGGGTCCTGCGGGGCCTTTTCTAGTGACCAGTATGGTCAAGAATCCTAAGAATGTCATCCGTAGACCTATTTAAAAAAAAAATATAAAGTTTGATATGATATAGATGGTCAGAAATTATCAAAATGTCTTCTGATGACTTGGATTAGCTAAATCATTAAGTTTGATACGCTGCATGCCACTTCTCATGTCCGTGAGACAATTTTGGGAAAGTGGTTGACTTCCTGAATCCAAAGTTGCTAAAAGATTTCTAATCGGTTGGATAGTTCCATGGTAATGGTCATTTTAAATTCCGTGTTAAAAATGTTTTCTGTCGTCCTTTCACGTAATAAAATAAATTAGAAACCCAACCTGCCCCCCCCCCCCCCTCACCCCATGCCTCCTACAGAGTTTCAACATCCTTCTATGAAAACATAATGAAATCTCATGTTTTGTAATCGAAAAAGGCGAATTTGTTCTTTGTTGGACACATAACGGTTAAAAAATAAGCTGTGAAGAGTTTTTGTTAGCTCCGAGTTGGTTCGTTTGCTAAAAAGAAATGTCTTCTAAATTTTCTTTTCTAAATGTGATGACATTTTTTTTTACATTAATATAAACGAGAGAAAGGGGAATATGACCAAAAGGAATCGCAAAAATAAATGTTTTGTCTTTCATACGACCCCGCACACACTATCTCATAGCAAAAAGCAAAATAAAAAAGAATACGGGATGTTCGTGCTATTTGCTTTTCGCCTTTTGGTCTCATAACATTAAAATTAGCTTGAAGCGGGAGGTGTACGCAAAATTTGTTAGCTTCGTTCAGTGACATTTTTTTTCAGAAGTAAACCGGTACTGAAAAATGTCAACCGTTACCACCACTGTAACCCATACAACGCCAACATACATATTAACTGTACCTACATCGATGTTATACATCATTCCTTTTGTGTTGGTTCAGTAGGCATTCGCATTTTTGCCTACACATTTAACACACACGCGCGCGCGCGCGCCAATACGACGCAAGCTGTCATTTCCATTCAAAACATTGTTTTCATGCACAGATTACTGCTTCTGTGTTCATTGAATAATTTCGGATTGCCGTTACATCAAAGTAAGTAGTAATACAAAATTTGTGCTAATGTAGCCTTACATCCAATTATTTTAAAAGCATGGCTGAAATTTGGAAACACTTCGATAGAATTGCGATTGAATGTCCCAGTGAAACAAGTATCGATGCTCAAGTTCGTTAAACGTCAGTCACTGGCGGAAATTGTAGCTCGGCTGGCAGCAGAGGACGGATTTTCGATCAATGCAATCACCAACAGCAAGTTCATCAGACAATCGATCGCAGATCGTGGATATTCTCTGCCAACGTCGAATACATCCGTCATGAAGCTGGTCGCCGAATACTATGGATACGCTCAGCAGCAAACGCGAGATGAAATAGTGAAGCGTATCGATGGCGGTGAACTGGTTAGTCTCACTTTGGACGAGTGGACAAGTCTAAGCAACAAGCGCTACTTAAACGTGAATTCCCATTTCGCTGACGGATCATTCTACAACCTGGGTCTCGGCAAAATTCGTGGATCACTACCTGCTGAAAAGGTTTTGGAAATGGTCAAGGATATGGTCCGGAAATTCGGTATTAAGGACGGAAACATTGTAGCATCAACGACTGACGGAGCTCGAGTGATGACGAAGTTTGGAAGATTGTCGGATTACCTTCATCAGTAGTGTTACAACCATGCGATTCACTTGGGGGTTTACGATGTCCTGTACAAGGATCAGCCACCGGTACCAATTGAAAATGAGGATTCAGATAGCGACGATACGGATAGTGATAACTACGATGATGAAGTTGGTTCTTCTGGTAAATATATTGGAATGTTCATGTTCATATTAAAGAAAACAGCTAATTTATTTCAATTATAGACTTGTACACCACGCGATATGGAGAGTCTCTGAAACGTATTCGAAGAGTCATGATTTTTTTTTTTGAAAATCACCTGTTAAGAATGCACTGCTTCAAGAAAAAATCACGAAAATGTTACATAAACCACTTCATCTGTGTGTGGACGTCAAAACTCGTTGGAACTCGACTGAAACGATGCTAGAGCACTTCATTCGCGGTTTTGATTGCATCAAAGAGACACTTTCCGAAATAGGCCTTTCAGGTCTTATGTTGGACAGTGATTTCGAGGTTGCAAAAAACCTTCAGGAAGCTCTTCAGCCAATCAGACTCACTTTGAAAGCATTGGGAAGACGAGATGCTACATTGCTGTCTGCGGAAGGTAGCTTGAGTTTCTTGTATTCGAAGCTTAAGAAAAGTAACTCCAAAGTTGGAAACGACCTTTTCGATGTAATCTCGAAAAGGATCAACGAACGGCGCCAAAAGGAAACAATAACAGCGCTGAAGTTCCTTCAAGGTCTTCCGTTGTCAACGCAAGTGCCAGCAGAACTGGAAAGCTCATCGAAAACGTAAATGATTAAGATCACCAAGGAACTGGGAGTTCGATTGTTGCAAGACTGCCAAAGACAGACCGATGATGATGCTGCCGAGTTGAATGCTGGATTGTCCTGTATGCATGACGATTCAGGATCGACACCATCGAGCATGCGTGAAGAACTGGAATCGGCTATAAAGGAATATGCCAACCCGTTCCAGACTGATTCGGCAATGATTGATTTTTCAAAAGTAATTGCGAAAGAGCTGTCAATTTAACATTAAATTAAGATTGTGGTGAAATGCTGCTATAGCTGAAAACGAACAAAAACTTGCTTAAGCGCGAAACACAGATTTCTACACTTTAGCACTTTACAACATTTCTTGCATTTCAGGATCAACCGAATGAAGATCATATATTATAGATACGAATGCTTGTAGTATTTTTCATTTACACCATTATATATATTTCATGGAAATGGGAGGGACCATCAGGGCACCCGATTGAAGCACTCTGGATGGGAAGAGTGGGAATGCCAACTCCCCATTGCTAACAGTTTGTGAATAGAGGGCGGGCTCTTCTTCCCGCCCATTGGGGCATCCTCATGTTAGATAGCTTGCTCTTTTGACCAATTGTTCAGTCTTGTTGTTGGAAGGAGATTCTTTATATCCCTGTGGTTACGTATAAGTGATGTTGCATTTCGATCCACCCAACCCCTTTTTGGCCCTTCATACAATGGCATGATTAGGATAATCAGTGGTTCTTAAAGCTTGATCAAGTTTAACAGAGAGGAGAGTCCATTGCTGTCGGACTTAGTTTCCGTGCTACAATGGGTGGTAGTACATATCATACATCATACATCATACAGTAATTGCGAAAGAGCTGTCACTTTTAGAGCTACATGGTAAGTTGAGCCCGAATATTGAAATCATTTTCGGCGGCTTAAACTCGATCAAACCGACGTCAACTGATAGCGAGCGCATCTTTTAGAACTTCGGAAATATCTGTTCTAAAAAGCGAACCTCACTGTCTGATGAAAGCATTAATAACATTTGCTTCTTGAAGTCGTATTTTCAGAGAACGAATTAAAATTGATAAGACCAGTTACTTGATTTGAACCATTGAGTTTTTTATTGATGAATTAAACATATTCCTAACCACAAAATTGCGTTTTTAAGCACATTGAGAAATTTCCCGGGATCCCGGGATTTCCCGGGACAAGCAACAAATTTTATCCCGAATCCCGGGACAAGCAAATTGGTCGGGAAATGGAACCTCTAGTTGTAATAGAACGCTTTGGATCATGTCCTGTTGTCCAGCCAACTAAGAAACGTCTCACCGAATGCCTTATTCTCAACTAAACGGTGGAGACGCTTGGTACTTTTGATTCACTTTTGATAGAAATTTCATCGTACCTCGTTGATGCTTGACTCCACACAGAACGCTCGCATCGGATTACAAAACCGTTTAAATATTCCTCTGCATTATCTCCACCAACTGTGAGCGGTCTCATTGTTTACACTGCAACAACCATCCAATTAAACACAGTGACCACGAATGGCCATTACAAGATTAATTAGCCTCTACAACAAACTCAACATAATGCCACATAGTTACACTTGAGATTACACGCGGCGTGACTCTATACAGTGCACATCAAACAGCATACATTGGTAATTTCCCACTCCGTGGAAGGAAAAACCAAACGAGTCCATCGCGTTTGTTTACCACAACAAAACATATTGTGCTCCGTTCGGAGGTCGAATTCATCCCGAGTTCAAATCCGGGCGAAATTCATCCGACCGTTCGTTCGGTGGGCCCGCGTCGCGCATGCTTCTCCGATGGCGATGTTGGTTTTGACAGCTTTTCCGACCACCCATCAGCAGGACGCACGAGCTCGCAGAAGATTTCGCAGACTGCTGGACGCCAAAGCAGGTCCCGCTCGGTGTGCCTGTGCATCAGTTTCCCAGCATCCTTCAACCGCGTCGAACGGAACCGCGGAACGTGGAGTTGTGTGTCGAACCAAGAGATGCTGCTGCGCCTAGGCATTTTCTGAGAGCAGTAGGAGGCTGTTCGTGAGCGTTGTTTTTTCTTTCTTTCGGTTTTGGCCATGTGAACTTTGATTACTTCGCGGTGGTGTGGAAATTTAGTACCATGGCATGCTACGGCCGAGTTCTTTCGCTGCTGGATTATATGAACCGCTTGGACTAGGCTACGTGGATGGTGTTTCCATTGCCGATATTGCTCATGATTCAGATGATGATGGCGATGGTGATGAATAAAGAGAAATGAAGCATAAAACGATAGCATAAAAAAGAGTTTGGCGTACTGTCAGGCGCGAGTGTGTGAGCGGGCTGACGGTTGAATCGCGGTGAAGTACGCGGGATGGCAGCTGGCAATGGCTCTGACGTTAATCACCGTTCGCTCGAGGTTTTCTGAGTGTTTTTTGTTTGCCCTGCACGTGCTGGTAAAGAGCAAATAAGGTGCATGTGAAAAGTTTGTTGTTGTGTTTTTTTACGAGCCGATTTCGGGGGTGGAATTTTTGCGTGCGGCTCAATCATTGCGGTGGTGGCTTATGGGACTTGACTGAAATATGTTTACGCGGTATGCGGTGACGCGATGTAGTCCTGTTCCGGTCGGCTTGCGTCTAGTAGTGTGATACAATGCTTTTGAAGTCGGAGGAATGTAATCCGGAGCAGTGAAACTGGACGCGGGAAAAAAAGTCTGGTCGTGGGACCTCATGCATCATCGGTCCCAACTGAAATTTGTGTGGGTGCTCGGTGGAAAAAGGATGAACATTTTACCATTGTGGGTGTGTGTGTGTATGTGCAGCTTACAAAGTGAGCTCTTTTATGCGGAATAAGCCGGAATTTCCGGGGGTGAAATAATCGGAATTGCATCGGGAGTGTTCTGTTTTACAATAAATGAACCAAGTGGGACGAGAAGTGGACGGGCGATGAAGTGTGCGGGAAACATTTTTAATTAAAAATTTGAAGGACGCTCGAGCAGTGGGATACTATGAAGGTTGAAATGCTGCGCTCCGGAATCGGAAATAGCTGACTCTGGTGAGTATCTTTTTTTTTTTGTTGAACAGCTGGTTTGCCTGGATTTGGGTGCGTGGGGCTTCGATGGAAAATTAGCTAGCCGAGTAGCTGATCCAGTTCAATTGAATGTGGAGATAATCTATGGTTGTCATATGGAGGTATTTGTTCATCTGTGACCATTTTGCATGCAGCTCGTTGTATTCATTCATCATGACAGATTGTGGTTAAAATGCATTTAATAGTGGTTTGCTTTGAATTTTAATCACCACAGCTATAGCTACTAATTGATGTTTCAATCTGTCCGGCTGGAAAAGTGATTCGAATAATTGATTGGCGTATCATGTTTAAGTGCTCATTTAACAAAACATTTGAATTGAAGTGGACAGTTTGAATGGAGGCGGATGGGTTATTAGGTCAAATGGACTATGCGTGCCTGACTTGATTAAAACATGGAGAAAGGCGGAGTTACAACACCTTCTGTAAATTGCTATCGGGGCTTTAGTTGGTCAACCCACGTTGCCCGTTGCGATCTCCTGTTGTACATATAGTCGTCTATATGGCTGTACTTCATCAACCTCGCAGCTTCGCCAGTCGGCTTCCACTCGATTAATCACACTTGTCCGTTTGGCGCTCCTTCTTGTTGGCCGGACAGTTCGTTTTCGGGAAACATTCTCACCGGGCTGTGATGAGACATCCTTATGATGTGCCCAACCCACCATAGTTGACCGATGGGAGGTTATCCCAGCAACTGATGGAACTCTTGGTTGATTTGCATCTGCCCCGTTTCGTTTTCCCATGTGCACTCCTTCCAATTTGACTACTTTAGTCATACACGTGCCCGTTCCTAGCAATTGGAATATAGATTAACCCATTTGCCTAATTAGTTTGTCATATTCACTATCAGTCATAAGTACGGACTCGCTTGGAAAAGCTGAATACTGCATCACTTCGAAAAGTTTAGCATCCCCTAACGTCAGGTATATTCATGATTCTCGAGACCCTTAATATCTGCAAAGGTGCGGTTTTGAGCAAAGATGTTCAAACGGTTAAGCACACTCGAAAAAAGGACCGTTTTGTTCGGAATTCCACCTGGCGCTAGTGACCATTTTCAAATTGTTCTATCGCGTGATTCTGATAGGATAGAAAGTTTAAGTCTTCGGCAAAGTTGTTGAGAAGGTCAAGAGCATTCGAAAAGTGGACCATTTTGTTCGAAATTCTACCGCTGGGTGGCGCTAGTGAGCATGCATTTTCAACTTGTTCTATCCTGTGATTCTGATAAGATGGAATGTTCTCGTCTTGGGCAAAGTTGTTCAGACGGTCAAAAGCATCCGGAAGGTGGAGAGTTTGGTATCGAAATGAACCGCTGTGTGGCGCTAGTGAGCATGTAAAATTGAGCATTTTCAACTCGTTATTCTGATGAGGTAGATAGTTCGAGTTTTCGGCAAAGATTTCAAATCAGAAGGGGCTTTTCGGACCCGATTCACTTCCTATTCAAGTGATTCAGGACTGACTCACCTCAAACTCAAGTGATTTAGGACTGACTGACTTCTCATTTAAGTGATTATACATTTTTTAGGTCTGATTCACTTTGTATTCAAGCGATTCAGGTGTGATTCACGTCATATTCAAGTGATTCGGGACGGACTCACCCCAAATTCAACTGATTTAGCACTGACTTACCACACATTCAAGTGATTCATTAACTATTTTTTTTGTCGGGGCGTAGAGTCACTGCGTCCACTGAATTGAACTTTTGTGCTATACCCCTGTTTACTATTACTATTCGCATCTTGAAGCATGATCGCCATTTGTCAAGTGAACAACCTAAGACGCGTCTCCCAGGCAGGCAAAATTGGTTACGCGTTTCATGTAACAGAAACTACAGACATCATTCTGAACCTGGCCAATGTTTTTCAAATGATATCTACCCGTGAAATGTCCGGTTACTAGGGCAGTATAGGTACAAAGAACTCTCTTATTGAGCTTCAAAAGCTTTTTACTGATTGTTACATTTGGAATTATAAACCTTTTCAATTGAACACACTTTGTTGTAACAACCAGTTGATCATCACCCTTTGTTCTTCCCAAGATTTCAGTTCCATTTTTATGGCAAAGTATGATATACCGCAGAATGGTTCTGGGCCAATAAACTGTGCATTTGAACCTTGTTTAGCAAACTCGTCTGCCCTTTCATTGCCTTCAATGCCACAGTGCCCCAAAGCCCAGAATAAATTTATGGAGCACACCTTCCGCAGTGAATGAATGCATTCCCAGACAAGTTTGGATGTAAAAGTACATATGTGATTATTCAACGCTTTGAGTGCCGCTTGGTTGTCTGTAAAAATTCAAATATTAGCATGTCCATATTTCTTCTCCAGACAAACGTTAGCACATTTCATAATAGCAAAAATCTCCGCCTGGAAGACCGTTGGATAGTTTCCCATCACCACAGAGATTTCTACCCCAGGGCCGAAGATTCCTGCTCCCGTTTTCGTTCCTACTTTCGAGCCATCTGTGAAGAATTTTATGGAACCATGACGAACAGTGGGACCTCCGACTTCTCAATCTATACGTGACGTTTCACATATTTTGTAAGGGATGTCATGGTTTTCCACAGGTTTCATCCTGTCTCCATTCATATACATCACTGGCCCATTTTGAAAGCTTTGTGAAATGCTCAGGTGACCGACTAAGTCACCAGACAGGAATGTTTTCAACCGTTTTAGTCTAAGCATACTCTTTTCCGTTTCTAATTGCACATATTCGTGCAAAGGCAGCAGATTTAGAATTGCATTCAACGCATTTGATGGAGTATTGCGCATCATTCCCGTTATAGCAATGCACACTAATCGTTGAAGTTTTGTCAGTTTTTTCTGTGCAGTAGACTCTTTTGTTTTCGCCACCACATAAGCGAAGCATACGTTAGTTTTGGACGAATTATGGATGTATAAATCTACATTATCATTTTTGCTCTTGAGTCCCAGTTTCTGCCAAATGTTTTTGAACACATCCAGAAAGCACTGGTTGCCTTGCCGATCACACACCCAACATGAGCATTCAAGATCAGTTTGGCATCCACTATCACTCCTAGGTATTTAACCTGTTCACTAAGATGGATTTCCAATCCTCCAAGCTTAAACGCTTTTAGATTCAAATTTCATTTCCTGGTGAAAGGTACAATTACTACTTTTGATGGATTTATGCTAAGGCCCTCCTCAATACACCAAGACTGGGTAAATTTTAGGGCCCATTGCATTCTCTCTGAAATGGTATTGTCAAACTTCACACACTTAGAAAAAGTCATGTAAATTTAAGCTTTGCCTACTTTTGATCATAATTGCTCATGCTCATGCTCATGATTGACCGCCCGAGGTTGCTACTCCGTTATTGCCAGATCAGCTGTTATTACACAGAGAACCATGAACCAAATGATGCTTGGGTCTAACATACATCTTCAATGTGTAAAAACTGGTGATCCCAAACTAAGGCAATACCGGCGCCGGCCTTGCCCGAATGCAGGTCAAGTAAGGAATGGGTAGGAGTATGTTGACGTGATACTTGCTTTTTTGGAAGCCGCAGAGTCCACTGCACTTTCACGAGAAATCACTGGGATTTTGGATAACATAATTGGGTAGTAGCAGTGTTCGTTTTGGTTAACGATGAGCTTTCAAGTGAAATATTTGAAAATGGTGGGGTAATAACACATCAATGGAAAAAATAGCAATAAAAATATGTGAAGTCGTCACTATATTATTAAAGACTGTGCCAACGAAAAAATAACAATTCGAGTATTAGTACACGACACTGAAGAAGTCTGCACATTGTAGACGAAATACGCGTATCTGTCAAGATAAGCAATAAAGGTAGTTGGAATTAAATGGAAATTTTTATTCTTTTTTTTTTTTTTTTAGATAATTCGCACAAAAAAAATTTAAAATAGAAATAAAAATTGTTATTTCACTTTTAAAAATTCAAAATGAACACTTAAAAATTAAAAAAAAAAAAAAAAAAATAAAAATAAAAATAAAATAATAAAATTATTTTTTTTAATAAAAAAATTATATAGAAAAAAACAAAAAACAGTAAACACACAAACCTCCCTCTCTCTTTTATTTTTTTAAAAAGGAATTTTCAATTTTTTATTGCTATTTTAAGTTTTTCTAGTGCAAATTGTTATTTTTTCGTTGGCACAGTGTTTAATAATTTAGTGGCAATTTTGTGAATTTTCAATGCAAAATGCTCATTAATTAGTGCCAGTATATATTTTAGTCATTTGAAAATTATTGCAAGCATTTCCAGCCAGAATAGCAAACCGGTTGGACCCTACTCTCTCCGATCTGAATGAAATTTTGTCCATATGTTGATTTGTACCCAAAACTACGTTTTCCATATAAAAATCCAAAATTATCCTGGACTACTTTTCTGTAAGGGCGTATTTAAAATGTGGATTTTAATTTTCAAAACAAAAGTTTTCGCAAAAGACTCATCTGATGAAAATGTTGTCTTAAAAAAAGTTGTAGGTAATGAAGTGTTCTTAAAGAAAAAAATACACTGAAACTAAAAAAATCGAAAATTCATGCTTAAAAAACATAAAACATTGATTTTCTCAAAGGAACCCCCTTCGAACCTCTTATTTTTTTTTCAAAAAAAAAGCTGAAGTTATGTCCTTAAAGCTGGTGAAGAATTTAAGACGGTCACTTCTTTAATTTTTTAAATTTTTTGTTTTTAAACATTTATGAATTTTTGAAAATGTTGAAAATGATATTTTTTTTATTAAAATATACCGCAAATATATTTTATGCATCATTTTTAATTAAAACGCATATTAAATTTTTTTTCGTAAGCCTAGCCGTTCTCAAGTTATTGCGAATTTTAATATCAGAAATTTATGTTTTTGCAATTTGTTTTGGCCCTTTTTGATTTTGAGTTTAATCATTTCAGATAGCATCAGTTTGCATCGCTTCCGTTGCGTCAAATAAAAGAATTAATAAAATTCGAATTCGTACTCAATAATCTATCCTGTAACATACATGTTGTTGTGGACATCGCGATTAACATTTGAAAATGGCTGAAAATATTATTACAACAAAATTTCCTTTTAATAAAATTCGCAATAACTTCAGAACGACATGGTTAACGAAACAAATTCATGTATTTCTTTTTATCAAAATGAATACGTAGAGTCTATTTTTGGTAAAATTATATTGTAAAATACGCAATTTCACAAAATTCAAAAAATCTATCAAAATTTAAAAACAAAAATTTAAAAATTATAGAAGTGACCGTCTTAAACTCTTCATCAAATTTAAGAATATAACTTCAAGTTTATAAAAAAAAATTTAAAAAAAAATCGCTGGAGGGGGCCTCCAAAAAATCAATGTTTTATGTTTTTTTATTTTAAATTTGCATTTTTTTAGTTTCAGTGTATTTTTTTTTCTTAAATAACATTTAATGACCTAAAACTTCTTTTCTGACGACATTTTGATCAGAGAAATCGTTTGCATGTTATGATTAAAAAAAAAAATCATATTTAACACAAGCCCTTATAGGAAATTAGTCCAGGAAATTTAAGGATTTTTTTTAAGGAAATTGTTATCTTGGGTATAAACTTACATAAGGACAAAATTTCATTAAAACCGGAAACTGTCGAGACAAAATCAATATATTTTTTAGCGTTTCTGGATGGAAATGCTTTTACCGATTTCCGATTTGAAACCGATTTAAAACAAAAGAAAGGGGCTTGGGGTTCACAAAAAGTGAGAGTGGTTTTTTTTTGGGAAAAAAGGAGAGTTTTTCAAGCTGGAAACCGATTTAAACCAACAGTAAAGATGCTATTGGGGTCACCTTCAAAATGGGAGAGTGGTTTATTTGTTCCAAGATAAGGTGGCCCAAAAAGCATGGCGAACAAATAATTTGGATCACAATTAATTATTCACCTCACAACCGACCCATCTTACCCAGCGAACCTCACTCGATCACTCGCGTAACGAACAATAGGCAACGAAACAATAGATAAAACGCTACACCCTATAACAAAATATTGCGGAACAAAGTATCGAAGCAACCTATTCAACCGATTCAATTGATGGTCGACGCAAACCTATTAAAAATAAATTTTATTAATATAGATCCAATGGGTAACAATTACCTGACTTGCTCCTCGTCCTTGAGAGCACTTACTATCTCACGAGTAGCCTGTACCCAAATACAGGAAGGCGTCCGTCCAGTTTCTGGTACATTAATTATCTTTATGCCTAACTGAAGTATTATTCCTTAAAAAGTTTTGAGAAATAGAGAGATATTAGATATTGTCTTCAAAATTTGGTAGAAATAAATTATTTGTTGCCTGAAAAGAAACAAAATTAAGAACAAAGACACAAGTAGAATCCTTGTAGACCTCCGGATGTTTGAAGAGCTTAGCCATTTATCTGAAAAGATACTAAGAGTTATTGTTGGTCGATGGTAGATTTTAGCTATGTGTTGGACACTATTAGCTGAAATGAGCATTGAATTAGAATAGTGAGAACATTTCAGTGAATAAATGACTATAATACTAAATTGAATAAATGACTATAATATTTAACTGAAGCCCATTCAAGCTATATCTGATGAACTCAGTCGGCTGTTCTACTTAATAGTCCCTTAATCTTGAAAGGTTACTAGTCTATACTGTTGCTGTCACCCTCTATTGTTAGTGAGTACATATAATGTTTGAAGGTCAATTATTGGTTTGATCGGAAGGCTCATTTCTATTTATCTCTTCCGCTCAGATCTCTCACCGCCTAACATGCATGTCCGATACGGTTATAATGTTCACAATCCACCGATTCCAAATCACGAAAGAAATTCCCAAAGAAAATCGATGAATCAACCCTCTCAGATTTATCGCTAATATGCTATTATGATAAATTTACAAGCTAATAACTGAATGCTAGTCTGTGATTTGACAAATTTCTAAATGAACAAAAAGTCCGGGCACCGATGCAGCACGGTATCTGAACTTTGGATTTGGAAATTTGTATCGCTTAACAAATCCTCAAACAAATGTGCAAAAGTACGTTGGCCAATATTTAGTGTCAATAAGTGTACGTGTGCTCTACTCCAAGTTCCCTTTCTTTCAAACTCACCTTCAGTTCAATTAACCCATTGAGTTGGGCTCATCACAATAGAAAACATTGTGATGGATCATGTGTTACGTCTTATGTTGTATTATTCACAGCCGAGGGTCAGACAGTGATGAGAAATTTAGTTATTTTTGACAAACGAACATACGAAGGATTTAGAACTCCACTTTGACAAACTGCGCACTGGCATGCTTCTAAATTTCGATGCACTTGAATGTGTTTTCAATAGATTGTGGCGTTTACCCTCACCAAATAACATATAATACAGATAAACTATAGTAATGCTGACAACGCTATAGTAATGCTGAAGTCGACGATAATGACTTGACGTGTACTTGTATTCGTTATTAGATGTCTCGAACGAGGATTTAAAAATACATCAATACAATGAATTTAAAAGTAATTTCAGTTAAATTCAGTAAATTAAAGTTTAAAAATATTCACAAATTGTAAGGATTACGTTACGCGTGAAATTCATTATTTTTAAGAGTGCAGATCTGGTTTACTTTATATTCATGTGATTAAGGTCTTATTAATTTCATATGCAAAAGGAATCGACAATTTAATTGATAATTACTACAAACTTAAAATTTTCCTGCGGCCCATTTTTCTATTAGGTGCGCAACTAAGTTCTCGCTGTTTTTTGGTGAAAAAGGAACTTTATTTTGAAAACAAAGGTTACAAACGAATTATTCAAAGTATTGCCCATCACTAGCTACGACTTTTTCCCATCTTTCTGGTAGAACGTGAATACCATTTCGATAGAACTGTTCGTCTTTTAATGCTATCCCAGAATCAAGCCATTTTGAGATGTCATCATATGAGTGGAATTGCTGACCAGTGAGACCATGTGCCATCGAACGGAACTAGTAATAATCGGACGGTGCAATATCAGTAGAATATGGCGGGTGGGGTAGGACTTCCCATTTGAGCGTTTCCAAGTAGGTTTTCACGAGTTTCGCAACGTGAGGTCGAGCGTTGTCATGCTGAAGAATCACTTTTTCGTGTCTGTGCTCGTATTGTGGCCGTTTTTCGTGCAGTGCTCGGCTCAATCGCATCAATTGAGTTCGATACCGTTCCCCGGTAATGGTTTCGTTTGGTTTCAACAGCTCATAATAAATACCACCAACTTGGTCCCACCAAATACACAGCATAACCTTCGCAGCGTGAATATTCGGCATAGGCGACGATGTTGAAGCATGCCCGGGCAGTCCCCATGAATGTAACCATTTTGGGTTACTGCAATGAATCCATTTTTCGTCACCCGTCACAATGCGATGTAGAAAACTCTTCCTTTTTTGCCGCTGGAGCAGTTGTTCACAGGCGAAAAAACGACGCTCAACATCTCTTGGCTTCAAATCGTAAGGAACCCAAGTTCCTTGCTTTTGAATCATTCCCAACGCATGCAATCGCTTAGAAACGGCTTGGCGGGAGACTCCTAATCCTGAACCAAGCTCTTCTTGCGTTTGACACGGATCCTCATCGAGCAATGCCTCCAATTCAGAGTCTTCGAAGTTTTTTGGCCTTCCTTCACGCGGACGATCATCAACACTGAAATCACCGTTTTTGAAGCGACGAAACCAATCACGGCACGTTGTTTCACTCAGAGCAGCATCATCGTAAACTTTTTGGAGCTCTCGATGTGCTTCAGCCACCGTTTTCTTCGAATGAAAGAAGAAAATCAACACTTCCCGCAAATGACGATTATTTGGCACGAAATCAGACATCTTCAAACAACCAAAATATACAACACTAAACCAAAATCACTGATTTGGCAAAGCGGTTTGTTTACCATATGTCTGAGCTTGGTTTATGACGCTTGAGATGTACAACATTCGACCAGCACTTACTACTGGCGCCATCTATTGCTAAACAGCGGGAACTTAGTTGCGCACCTACACAGAGAGGAATTTGATAGTCAATTTTACCATTATTAGGGGTTAGGATGACTATTGCAGTATAGTGATTTTGAACCGACTATGATCATGGTCAAAACTACCATTAAAAATAGTTGATGCAACATTTTCCATAATGTTGGAATAGTCCTTGTTACCATGATCATAGTCAAAAATGCCATGAACGTGGTGAATTCTACCATTTTCATGGTTATTGAAACCATTATATGCGATAGTCATCCTGACCATGATTTAATTGTCGGTACAACGATGAAATTTTTCTCAGAGTAATATATAAAATGTTTTACCTTTGAGCTTGATATTTCCTTTTGATGTTTGAAGTAAATTACTTCTCATAGAACAAAAATTAAGTAAACTCATTTTCTCCACCATCCGGATGTCCTTAAGCAGCTTTGTCCCTCTTGAAAACCTTTGCGGAGGAGTGGAATTTTCCTTTCGGAATCTCGTTTTTCCTGGTTGGAAAATTCTATTTTTTTTTGTTTTTTGGGGGGGGGGGGGGGGGGGAAAAACAAAACAAAAACATCACCGGAACCCCCCTTTGAAAAAAATTTGAGATAAAGACTGTATTCGATGAAATTTGGACACACGAAATTGTTCATAACTTTTTAGCGTGTGGGTAAAAATTATTGAAATTTTAACTGAATGTATTTCATTGTGTTGTGTCAATTGTGTAAAGAGCTTCGTGAAAATTGGTCGAGTGATTTCAGTGATGGCTTCGAATGAAGAAATAGTGCGCCAACAAATTTTGGGCGCTCACTTCAAAAAACCCAAACGCTTCTCATCGATGGATCGAAAAACAGCTCGGAATCGCACATTCAACCGTATCTCATGTGATCAAAACGTTCAAGGACCGTAAGACAACCAAGCGGAAAAATGGTAGTGGCAAAAAACGTGGCACATCAAATCCGGAGAAGGCTAGGATGGTATTGAACTTATTTAAGCGTTATCCCAACATTTTGATCAGCGATGTTGCGAAAAAGGCGAAAGTTTCAGTTTGTTTTGTGCAGAAAACAATTAAACGTTCTGGATTACATGTGTACAAGGTCCAGAAGGCACCGAACCAGAGCGATAAACAGAACTCGGTGGCCAAAACTCGTGCAAGAAAACTGTACAGGGAGTGGCTCACAAAACCGTTCTGCATTGTGATGGACGATGAGACCTACATTGAAGCCGACACCAAACAAATGCCAGGACAGGAACACTACGTCGCCACCTCTAAGTTGGCCGTTCCGGAGAGTGTACGGAAGAAGAAACTGTCGAAATTCGCCAAAAAAATCCTTGTCTGGCAAGCGATCTGCGGATGTGGCAAAATGAGTCAGCCCTTCATCACCTCTGGGACCGTCAACGGACAAATCTACAAGGACGAATGCCTCCAAGAACGACTTCTGCCCTTCTTGAGATCTCACGATGGCCCGACACTGTTTTGGCCGGATTTGGCATCTTGCCACTATGCCCGGCCCGTCTTAGACTGGTACAAAGATAATAATGTAGTTTTTTTTTACCAAAAGACGTCAACCCTCCAAACACTCTGGAACTTCGCCCAATTGAAAAAATTTGGGCAATCATGAAGGCAAAGCTCGTTAAAACTCCAAAACTGATAGAAAATGAACTTGAACTAAAGAAAGTGTGGTTAAAAGTAAGTAAGCAAGTCGGTCCTATCATTGCCCAAAATTTGATGAAAGGGGTCAAGGCAAAGGTGTGGGCATTTGGGTTGGAAGAAGAGGTTCAATAAACCAATGATGTCAAAACTTAACCATTTAGTAGTACTTTATTTCCAGAAAGTTTGAAAAGAATCGGGCTCATGGAAAATTTTTGGTGACCTATTTTGTGTGTCCAAATTTCATCGAATACAGTCTTTACTACAGCATCATGAATAGACCTGTATTTAGGTGATACTAATCTTTTCGAGGTGATGCAATATTCAACTGAGTGGTGCAATACTTTTCCAAGCGAGTCAATGTGTTTGATGTTTCTTAGTTACGACATTTTTGTTTACATCTGACATCTTATTTGAATATTGTGTGGTATAAATGTAACAACTTATAAGTAGTGCCCTCTCTAGTATGTTTCTTCCTGTTTTTTGGGAAATTTTTTTTCTAATTTTTTTTTTTTTAAACCCCTAACAATTCCCCCCCTGGGCGGGGGGGAATTTTTTTGTGATTTTGGGGGTGTTTTTTTTTGGATTTTTTGGGGGTAATTGTTTGTTGGTTGGTTTTTTTTGGGGGGGTTTGGTGGTTTTTTTTTTTTTTTGTGTGTTATTGAGAGTTATTTTTTTTTTTTTTTTTTTTTTTTTTTTTTTTAAAAAATACCCTTTATGCTTCTAAAAAGTTTCTTTCTGTTCTTTGGAGAGGCTTTACCAAACTTCGAGAAAGCCTCTTCTGAAATTCTGAAATGTTTTCTTCTTTACGTTGGAGAAGCTCTCTAGTACTTCTGGAAAGTTTCAACTAAACTTTTGGGAAATTTCGTCCGGAGCTTTCCATCCCTAAATTTTAGAGAAGTTCTCTTATGAACTTCTAGGACGTATCGTCTTTAGCTTTGTGGAAGTTTTTTCCTGAGTTTTTGAAATATTATAGGTAGGAAGTTTTTTATTGAACTTCTGGGATTGAATCTTGAGTCTTTGGGAAGAGTTCGAGAACCTCTGGAAAGTTCCAAACTTCTAAGAAGTCATCTTCCAAAAACTTTTTCCTGAAGCTCTGAGCAGTTCTCTTCTGATTTTTGGGGATGTTTTCTCCTGAAAATCTAGGAAGTATATTTCTGAAGCTCTGGAAAGTCTCCTTTAAAATTTTCTAGGATGTTGATCTTTGGGGATGTTTGGTCCTGAATTTTCTGGGATATTCCTGCTTGAACTACTAAGGTTTGCTTCATTTAGAATTGGAACAAACTTTTGCTCATATTGTGGCGCTCCTGGTGGACGGATTTGGAAGTTCTTGGCGCCCACGTGTCGGGAAATTTGTCAACTTCACGTATGTATTTTTGACATTCCACAAATCGACTGTACTTTGTAAACAATCAACATGGAAAGAAGGGAAAAAATTGTGCACAGTTATTTGGAAAATCCATTGTGGTCTGCTTCTAGGCTAGCTAAACAGCTGAAATTGCCCAGAAATACCGCATGGCGCGTTATCAAACGGTATAAGGAAACATTGACGACGATTCGGAAGCCTCAAGCCAATCGTCGGAGTGGAACTGTCGACCGGAAACTGCGTGGTAAGATTTTGAAGACGATTAAGAGGAATCCCAATCTGTCGGACCGTGATTTGGCCAGAAAATTCGGTGCTGCCCATAGTACCGTGAGGAGAACTCGACTCCGGGAAGGAATCAAGTCGTATCGAGCTAGCAAACAGCCAAATCGGACCATAAAACAGAATAGTGTGGCCAAAATCCGTGCTCGGAAGCTATACGACCAGGTGCTGACCAAGTTCGACGGGTGTCTTCTGATGGACGATGAAACCTATGTCAAGGCTGACTTCGGGCAAATCCCAGGTCAAAAATTTTACTTGGCAACGGCTCGGGGGGATGTTCCAGCCAAATTTAAATTTGTTTTTGCCGACAAATTTGCACGAAAATTCATGATTTGGCAGGGCATTTGCAGCTGTGGCAAAAAAAACGAAAGTTTTCGTTACAAATAAGACAATGACGTCGGAACTATACCAAAAAGAGTGTCTCCAAAAACGAATTTTGCCGTTCATTCGATCCCACGACCATCCCGCAATGTTTTGGCCAGATTTGGCAAGCTGTCATTACAGCAAAGTCGTTCAAGAATGGTATGCAGAGAAAGGGGTCCAGGTTGTTCCGAAAAACCTTAACCCACCCAACTGCCCCCAGTTCCGCCATATTGAGAAATACTGGGCAATCATGAAGAGGAGACTCAAGGCAAAGGGAAAGGTTGTCAAAGACATCAATCAGATGAAGACCTGGTGGAATAAGATAGCTAAAACGATGGACGAAGAAGGTGTGCGCCGCCTAATGAGCCGTGTTACATGAAAAATTCGAGAATTCCTTGGAAACCGTGAAGAAAACGCTAAATTTGTATAAAAAAAGATCTTGAATTCAATAATAAATAACTGAAATACAGGCAATTGTTTTTGTTCCAATTCTATCTGAAGCAAGCTTTAAGAAGTGCTTTCTATACTTCTGAAAAGTTTCTGCTTGGCCTTATTTCTTTTTTTCTTTTTTAAGAAGTCATCTTTTATTTTACAAGAAGTCTCTTTATGAACTTCTAGAAAGTATTTTTCTGAGATACTGGGAAGTCTCCGTTTAAATTTTCTAGGATGTGCCCTAAATTCTGGGTGTTTTTTTTTTTTTCTATTTTTTTCGATGTCTAGGATTAATTCTATAAACCACTTAACTCGAGGGTAAATTTCCAAAGCCCAAGTGCAAATGTACTGGAATGATGTCTCCGTACAGCCACCGACTGTGCTTGAGAACCAATGTTAGGATCACAAAAATAATAGTATTCAAGCGAGAAAATAAAATTTACTTTCTGTTATTCAGACCCAAGGCACATTGGTGATCTTGATGAATCGAGTTCTTGGTCAATTTCCTACCACTTTTACTACACATTAGTTTTGCTGACTCCATGCCATAATGTGGCGATGTCCTCATGAATTTTAATCAGTTCGATGAGCCATTCGAACTGATGGTAATTTGTTTTATTTTTAATAGGATGAGACTTTTTTTGCTTGAAGTATATTGTTTTCCTGTTAATTAACCGGCAAAAAAATAATGGTTTAGTAGATTTCTTGACTTGCTCATTCAATTATCACAAACCGATGAAAAACGCGTATCAAAACAAACTCTTACTGGGCAAAATGTGACAGATCAGTCACTGGTTTCCCAGCGGTCGATTGAGTCGACCTACTCGACAAAATTTCTTCGACATCTGTAATAGCAAAATAGACCTGTCGAGCACAGTGACGCTTGGCTTGACTTCTATAATTGGCCCCATAGTTAAAAGAAACATTGGAGTAGGATGAACACAGAACCACGCAATGAATTACCTGAACAACCCACCAACGCTCTTCGACTCCTGCCGTGCATATCCTAAATTTTCCATTTTCCAACAAGTAAATTTATCTAGTCCCTACATCCATCCTACACTGACTGTGGTGCCGCTAGAGGCAATCATTCTGTGACACGTAACGTAACCACCCTCCTCTACCCGGGTGACCAATTCATCAGTCGGTGTTGCTCTTATTTTTCTACGTGTACCTTCAACATTCAGAAGACTCGTTGCCCGAGGACTATGTCTGAAGTGCCGGAGGACACTGGCGTAGGAAGATGTGGATGTTCCATAGTAAATTGCATTGAAAGATCAATTAGCCAATGTACATATACAGTACTAGCAGAAATAAAGTGCTCACGTTGGTTTATGTTTATTTTCTCAATACAACTTTTTGATTTGCAGCGATTCAGTGGTAACATATTGGGTCAAAATGAATGACTTCAATTCTTCTTTCAAAATGAGAAACAACAAACGAAAAATTATTCATGTAACTTTATTAACAAAACAATAAACAAAACAACTTTTTAATTCAGTGGCAAAAATAAAGTGCTCATCCGTGATATGTTTACTTCAAAACCAAGAACATTGAATTTAATATTTCGTGTGACTTCCTTTAGCTTTGATGACTGTTTGAAGACGTCGAGGCATGCTTTCAACTAGGTTTTTCAGATGGTTCTCGTCGATTCTTTGCCAGGCGCACTCGAGGGCTTCGAAGAGCTTTTTTTTTGTTTGTTACCTCTCCTTTGTCAACTTGCTGATCGAGAATTGACCATAGATTTTCAATTGGGTTCAAGTCTGGTGATTGCGGTGGCCATTCAAGAAGTTTTATGCGACATCCACGGAAAAACGTCATGGCTTTACGGACCGTGTGCTTCGGATCATTATCTTGTTGAAAGATAAACTTGTCTTCCAGTCCAACTTTCAACAAAGACTCCTCCAAGTTTTCATTAATAATGTCTATGTACCTATCAGCCGTCATTATACCATCGATTTGAGTCAAATTATTAGTTCCAGGCCAAGCAAAACACCCCCACACCATTATGCTTCCTCCTCCATGTTTTACGGTTTTTTGCACATTCCGGTCCAAAAGTTCGTTCGTTCCAAATAGATCAAACTTGCTCTCATAAGACCATAAAACTTGTTTCCAGAACGCAACTGGTTTCTCGGCGTATTTTTTAGCGAACTCTAGCCGTTTAACTCTATTTCTCTTTTGAATCAATGGGCGACGTACTGCCAATTTGCTCCTTAAACCTGCATCCTGAAGCCTGGAGCGCACAGTGCGTTCTGAAATACTCAGCTGCAGATTTTCCTTTATCACTCGGCTCGTAACTGTTGGATTTTTCCTGGTTTCACGAATAATTCTGGTGTCTTCACGCGGAGTCGTGAGTCGCTTCCGCCCGCGTCCATGTCTATCAGCTACTGATCCGGTTTCCTGAAACTTTTTCCAAACTTTGCGATCACCAGAATAACTCACTCCATATCTGACGGCAATTTTACGCATAGATATTTGCTGTTGACAGTCCCTCACAATTAATTTTCGTACGGATAGGTTAATTTGTTTCGAATCCATTTTCAACATTCAAACGAAATCCGAACCGGCGCGAACAGAACCAAAACAAACAGTGCTCGACACCTTCTGATAGGCTGAATGTGCTGTGACAGTTTGGTAGGCAATGCCATGCAAGATGCACTCAAGAAAATTATATGTCGGTTTTGAGCACTTTTTTTCTGCCAGGCGGAAAAACATTCACATGCATATGATACATCAGAAACTAAGCTATACAAACTTAATCATGATTTTGAATAAACAGAATGATAATGCTATACAAAAGCTGCATTTTGGTCGAATAGACTTTATATTTTTGCATGAATACAAAAATGGTATAATAATGGCAATCATTTTTTAGCTGGTGAGCACTTTATTTCTGCCAGTACTGTACATAATGGAAATAGAATTTTTTTTTGCGAAATTGCAGCACTTCTTGAAATCTAAAACCAGGGGCCGTGTCCCCCGTTGCAACTACATCACCCTCGTAAAAGCAAGCAACCGTAGGACGTAACGCCAACAAAAGTTTCCTTTCTCGCTTTAGATCTCATCCGGTTCCTTGATCAAAGCAAGCTGCTGGAAGGTGCTGTGCAATAAAAAAAAAAAAAAAGAAAGGAAAATTACGCTGCAAGTGCCAGTGGGAGCCGGCCACGTAAATTAGAAACGGTCCAAGCAATTTTCTCCATGAAATTGAATGTGATTAAGAAATCCACCAGCAAACTTTGAAGGGTGTTTCTATTTTGAATTCAGATGAATAAACTTCAAGCGGACGTCGAGTGATGGACGGACGGCTAGACTGACATTTTACTTGGCCGTCCTGTGTATAAAGTTGTTAAGCCTGCTTGGATTTATTGGAAAGGTGTTCCAAGCCTACTGCGACCGACCATACGTTCCGCGTGCTTATCTTTGCCGAACCATAATTCAATCACTGTTGGAAAGTTTTACTGAAATCCTTTTCCGTTTCTCGTTTGTAGCCTGTAGCCCGTACCTATCTGACAATCCCTAATAGTCGGATACCGAACGGAAAATGTAGGAAAAGTTTGATTTTCAAATCTCATTTCGGGCTAGGGTTGGTTGACTGGGATCTGAACGAGGGCAAATGGTGGAACAGAAAAAAGTCGAGCATTGTGTCGGAAAGTTTTCGATGGAGGAAGTTTTTGCATATATTTTACCTCCTGGCCCGGTCCCTTGCGGACAGTGGCGTTGATGGAATTTTTTTGTCGAAGGGAAATTGTTGGCCACCGCAATTCGATTACCTACCCGCAATCCGGATTTGCTGTTGCAATTTGGGGCGGGTTCGAAAAGAGTTTAGATAACAAGTTTTCGTTTGACCATTCGGATTAGGTTAATGCGTTCGCCCCGTTTGTGGGGGAAGCTGTTTGGTCAAATGGGTTGATGCGAGTGAATTTGGGAAGCGCCGTTTATCTTCCTGACATCAACTCGTCGAATCGGTTCATGTTTTTACAATTGTGTGGCCATCAACTGGGAGGTATTTGGTTCCAATTCACTAAACTCGAATAGCAGACGCATCAACAACAAATGTTAATATTGACGCACATTGTACAAATATGGATTGGAAAAACAGCAACAGCCTTTTTGTCGTAATTGTTTTGTGAGAAATTAAAGCATAAATGTGAGGTCTGTTTTTTTTTCTGTGGAATGTATGTCTTTTATTGCTTTCAATATGAAAATCAATGTTTATGTTAAGCGTAGAACTGTTATCTTAGTGGACAGAACAATAAGTATAATATTGGATGAGTTGCGCTGAAAATGTTAGTTCACAGTTGAGGATGGTTCTGCACTGTACTTTACGCCTACAGCTTTCATTAGGAAGCGATAACGAACATCCATCGTAAAATAAACAACGTAACAACGTAAGTAACGCTTGCATAAAAAAAAACCCCACGACCCTTGTACTTTTTGACACTTCGTGTCGGCGGGAAATCTTTGAAGCTTTAGGTGATATAGGAAAAATATTCGATTTTCTCGCACTGAAAACTGTTAAAGCGTGTCCGGAAATAAATTTTGTTTCATCACACGAACATTATAGGTTTTTAAAGAAATCCAAACAAATCTTTTTCTCAACATTTATTTTCCTCAACCATGTTCCTTTAAATGTCACCCTCACGTCCATTTTCCGACAATCAGGCTTAATTATTGCCCAAAGTTTCTTGATCGGTCAGTGCTCTGGACATTTTGGAGGATTAATTTCACGAGGTAAAATAATGACATTATTTTTCTCGTACCATTCATTCGTTACTGTTGAGTACAGCGACCATTTGTTCAATGCAACATGTTAGAATTGCAATGAGCGACTGGAATTCACTCATTGCAACATTTGACAACTGTCAAATCGACTGTAAAAAAAAGGTGAACCCCTTCAGTTAAATGAAAAATTACTGCTTGACATTTACATATGACAGTTAATTGCTTTTGAATTGCAACGCGTTTAAATTAGTGAACTTGCAATTAAAAGACGTTGCAATTAACGAAATTGCAATTAGCGAATGTTCACTGTAGTGACAAGATGCCAAATCAGGCCAAAACTGGATTTTTTGAGAATGCTGCTTTAGAAGTGGCAATAGGCGTTTTCGAAGGCATTCTTTGATGTAGATTTCACTGTTAGTAGTCCCGGTTGACTTTGAATGACCTCAGTCCACATCTCACTTTAATGTCCTGCACAGTTGACTTAGCTACATCCACTGTTTTAAAAACAGCTCTGACCGACATGTTGGGCTTCCTCTTGTATACATTCACCATTTGCTTCTCAACTTGTTTATTGCGTGTTCCCCTTTTCGACTGCTTGGTTGGCTTCCTCTGAACCGTTTTAGTTTGTAGAAACTTGCTGATGACATTCGATACCGTTTGTTGCGTCACTCCGACCGAATTCGGGATTGTTTTCTGTGAACGATTAGGATTTTATAACCACCTGTCCAAAATAAGATTTCACAGCTCCTGTTGTCGACACGTCATTTTCATAACTTCAACTTAACAGTAAACAATATGCACGCAAAGGTGAAAGGATCCACTGACAGTTAAACCATACACTGAAAGAAATTCTTACGTTGACTCAGACCACTGACGTGACAAAGTTACAAAAAATTTTCCGGACACGCTTTACCAACCAAGAGAGATTAAATCTTACCCAGTGTTCGGAAGAACTAAAATCATCAAAACTCATGCGTGAATTTGTTAAAATTTGCTTGACTTTGACTTTGAGCATGGATCATTGCTTTACTGTACTTATGCTGGTCCAACATCCCATTAGAATCGCACAAAACATTCCACTAGGAACCACGAAACTCGGTTGGGGGTTACTTGTTTCCCATTCATAGTGTGTTCCATTCTCGAAGATCTAGCTCCACTTGGTCTAATCATTGCTACAATTCTAGAGCAAATTTTCAATAGGTCGTAAGTAACAATCTAAACAAAAATGATGTTTTTTCACGGAATGATAGCTTGGGTATTCCTCAGTATGAATAATACACAACATAGTATGAATTGCAGCGAATTGCTGCTATATATTATTTAACAAAATTGGCTTGAGTCACAAACTACTCCCTAACGAACTTTTGTCGCATTCGACGCTTTGTCAATTTGACTTAAGTGCTTTTCTATGCTCTGCACCGTCCTATCCAGCCGAATCGTTTTGGCGTAAGCAAAATGACAGGTGATTGCATGTCGAAACAGACTTGACGAATGCGACATATTACTTTGCGACACGACCTAACGCACCCGGCGGATGTAGCGTGATAACTTTCCGAACGAATAATGTGGTCGTATTTTCCCTAGCTGAGGTTAAAAGGCTTTTAAATTGAATTTATCGAATAAATCGATTTGGAATTCAAATAAATGAATTTTTTGTCCGATTCGTGGCTGCTCCTCTCCAATCCCTTGGTCACCTTGTACCCCCTAGGTCTTGCTCCACTTGGTCTGACCATCTTGCTCGTTGCGCCCCACGTCGTCTTGTACCAACCGGATTCCCGTCGAACACCATTTTTGCAGGGTAGTTGCCCGGCATTCTCGCAACATGTCCTGGCCAGCGTTTCCTTCCAGCTTTTGCCACCTTATGAATACTGGGTTCGCCGGCGAGTTGCGCGACCTCTTGCATCAAAAATAAGAATTGAAACTTATACATTAATTTTCCCGATGATAGCAATTTGTTACTTACGACCTATTGAAAATGTGTTCTAAAGTTCTGTCCAGTTAGAATCCGCAATCACTTATTATGTTGCAGCGGCATGGAAAGTGACCGCTGCAAGAATTCTTTTACAGCAGTTTGTTAACCTAGGTGCCGCTTTCTGTGGTATAAATTTCACGATGTTTCGTGCAGTGAGTCAAAAGTTATTCCAGATGGAACCCAAGAGGAGAGAAAAAATTCTGCACACCAGCGTTGATAATCCAACGTGGTCCGCAATAAAAATCGCAAAAACGTTGAAAATCGTCAAATCAGCCGTGTATGCTGTGCTCAAACGTCTCAGGGAGCGAAAGAGCGTGGATCGAGTGCCTCAAGGTAAGCGTCGTAGTGGAACATATGACCGCAAGCTGAACCAGAAGGTGTTGAGAACCGTCAGAGCAAACTCTGGACTATCAGATAATGAAGTCGCACAAAAATACGCTGCTGCTCGCAGTACCTTTCGAAGAATTCGTTTGCGTTATCGTTCTTATCGAGCCAGCAAGCAACCAAACAGAACGTTGAAGCAAAGTTTCGTCACCAAAATTTCTACATGGCGACGGCACGAGGAGATGTTCCTGCGAAGTTTAAGATTGCTTTAATGGACAAATTTGCCAAAAAACTGATGATTTGGCATGCAGCTGCGGAGCAAAGAGATTTGGGATATGCAGCTGCGGAGCAAAGACCAAAGTGTTCGTGAAGAATAAGACGATGGACTCGAAGCTGTACAAGGAAGAATCCCTCAAAAACCTTTTATTAAAGCCCATAAAGGTCCCGTGAAGTTTTGGCCAGATTTGGCAAGTTGCCACTACAGCCGGGAAGTCATCCAGTGGTACCGCGATAATAACGTAGATTTCATCGATAAAAACATAAATCCACCCAACTGCCCGCAGTTCCGGCCCATCGAGAGATTTTGGGCAGTAATGAAGCGGAAGCTCAAGAAAAGTGGAAAACGGCTCGGGACGCGACTCAGATGACCAAAATGTGGAACAAATGTGCCAAGGAAGTTGACTCCGGAGGTGTGCAGCGTTTGATGGGAGGAATAAAGTAGAAAGTGCAAATTTTCATTAGAGAAAGAAGAGAAATGATTTGTATTGATATTAAGTACAGTAAATTACCTTTGTTTTGATTCCTTAAAGTACAGTAAATTATCTTTGTTTTGATGTATTAAACTTATTTGTACGTCAATCCGTTACCGAGATACATATGATTTTATTATTCTGGATTCTAAATAGACGCATAGCTTTAGAATTGTTGCTTTTCAACAGAAGATGAGAGGAGAACTAACACATGCAACAGAACACATGTTACAGTTCCAGAGAGGAGAAATTCTGAATCCCCACCCGGTGCTCGACGGATTGCGACGATCTACTCCCGGCAGGCAAACCTTCTGGAATACTCCCCGGATGTTTTCCAGAACCTTCTACAGCTTGTGATGCATGCCATTTTCAGCATTCGTGTTTTCAACGCATCTGACGAACTACTTAGGCGAAGGATATTTCATTTTGACATTTCAAAGTTAATATTGAAAATGAACCTGTCTAAAGGCTGGTACAGTTCGTGCACAGCATCACGGGATTTTGAAGCGGGATCCGATTCGGGATTTGGCTCGGGAAATTTTCCAGCCGACGCGCCCACATTTCTCCACACTGAATGAAAAGCTAGTTTTGCGTCTCAGGTTTTGTATATTGTTTACATTGTAAGTTGTAAGTTTTTTCATTCAGAAAGCATTGAGAAATGGACGGTTTTGAAGAAAATTTGCGAAAAGTTCATGTTTAAGAGCATAGAATTATCATGGTTTTGTTATACAGAGATTCAATACCATTAGCAATTTTTATTTCGTACTTCCGGCATTAGTGGACACTAATATTCAGACGACGAAATAATACAACTGATTTGTTCCCAAATAGCATCATTAGCTATCTTGCTGGAATACTCCTTGCTTGTTATTTGGTACACGGACGGATGTTTCCAAATTTTTTCGCAAAGAGCATGTTTAATGTCAATCTGCTTCTTCCGTTTTGTCGTTTTGGCTACGCGTTTCTTTTCTTTTTTTTTTTTTTTTGCTATGAGCTCTATACTTTCTTCGTACAATATTTTTTCCGGGGTTAGTTGCTCCAAAAATTTATCTCGACTGTCAAGTTCACCAAAATCTTCGAGTATATCAATATCGAAAAAAAAAACGAAACTACACGTTTGGAACTCGGCTCTCCGGCTGACATTTTAATATTTTTTATGTTTGAATTCAAAATTCCAGAATCCACACGGAAACAAATCGGAATGATGTGTTCCTGCCGAAAAAGAAGTGTGTAGAGATGAATTTTATTTCCCGGAGTAAATCCCGCAGGTTGGGTTTACACTTCAGGAATACTTTTATTTTTGTGTAGATTTAATTCCCGCCACTGGAATTCAAATCCTGGACTCCATTTAAAACACACAGGCGCCCAAATCCCGTGACACTTTTCTCGAACTGTAAACTAGCCTTAACGGGATATAACTAAAAAATGAGCATGATTTTAACTCTCTCATACCAAACCACAAACGTGTACAGAGAAAAGAGAGATTATGTGAATCAATGCTCTTTGTCTCGCCAACATAATCGCATGTTTTGTTTTGTTCCAACTCGTTAAGTTGTGTTCCAAATGCCGTCGAAGCAAGAAGCATTACGCGAGCGGATTGTACAGTTCTATTAAACGAACATAAATCACGGGAAAAAGTTCACTGTGAACTATTTTAAAACCGAAAATGTTTCAGTTTCAAAAATCATCTCTCGTATACTGATGTCCACAAGAACAGAGGCTAAAAGTACGGACAAGAAACGATTTAGATTGCTCCACAGTACTTTTAACAACAAGGATTCGATTAAATAATCCGATACGGCAAAAAAGTTCAAGACTACGCAACCTTACATCTACAAAACGTTGAAGAAGATAGGAACAATCTCTGCCACAAGAAATCAAGAGCATCAGAATACACAGAGCAACAGAAATCAACTGTAAAATCCCAATGCTGAAATTACGCCGGGAAATGTTTCGTTTTAGAGTAATGGAAGCTACTCCCCTCTCTAAAAAACCCACATCCCAGGAAACGATCGATAACATACATGATGGCATTTATACTGCATATCCGAACGTGAAACATAAGTTTAAGCACAAGTTTGAGCAGAAAGTGATGCTTAATGTTTATTGCCATATCTGAGAGAGGAATTTTCAAACCATGGTTCAAGCCCAGTGGTTTGGCTATTAATCAAGAAGTGTACCAATATCAATGTTTGAAGAAAATATTGATTCCATTTCGTCAAACATATCATGCAGATGGAAATTACTGGTTTTGGCCTGATAAAGCGTTCTCGCATTATGTGAGAAAAACACAAGCCTTCTTGGAAAACCAAATCATCCCGTATGTACCAAAAAACCGCAATCCAACAAATTTGCCCAAGTGTCTGCCCGATTGAAGATTTCTTTGGATATTTAAGTTCACTGGTGTACAAAAACAACTGGAGAGCCAAAGACTGTAAACAACTGATTAATAGAATCAAAATTTTGCATTCGCCAAATCGATAAAGAAGCTGTACAACGCCCCTGTTCATACATCAAGACAAAGCTTCGTCGAACAGCTGATGAGGGACCGTATTCAAATGTTTATTAAGTCATTTTTTAAAGTTTGTCAGAAGCAGATAAGTTCTCATCTCCATGCGAAGCGCTAGGAGTGGACGGTAATTTATTGCTAGAACGAATAGACATGAAGAGAAAGTGTATTGATAAAGGGTGATACGGTCAAAATTTGGTCAAGGGAAAATGCGTGTAAATCGGTGAAATCGTTTATTTAAAAAATCAAATTAAATTTCTTTTTCAAGTTCAATTAGTATAAAATTCAGGAAAAATATTCAGTTAGGCTTCCGCTTTTCC